>JASGXE010009913.1:0-42681 GCA_030068105.1 Sinentomon sp. SZTP_YWyxl
AATCAACTCCCAACCTCAAAAGGTTGGTTATGGACGACTTCTCATGTCCATTTAAAACAATTGCTTCTAATTTCTATTTCTTTGCCCCCCCCAGCCCACCTAAAATAGGAATAGAAAAGAAAGTAATTCGATTGACACTTCCTATAAATCTGTCCGTCACAACCTTGTGGGAAACCAAAAGTTACTGCCTGCGTACCTACGTAAGGAGGCCTTGTCAACACGCTGCGAACATGAGAGAAGAAAGTCTATTATCCAATTGAGAACCAGGGCATGCAGGCCCAGTCTCCCCAGTTTTTCCACTAAGGCTGCGTGGGGAACCAGATCGTAGGCCTTTTCGAAATCCAGAAAAACTGCATCGAGCTGGCCAGTAGTGTCTAGTACATTGGAAACATGCTGGGTGAAGTTGACGAGAAGTGTCTCGCTAGAGAACCCATGACGGATGCCATGCTGAGCAGAATGGAAAATTCCATTTGATTCCAAAAAGGATATAAGATAATCTGACAAAACATGCTCCAAAACCTTGCAACATGGGCGTGTCAGGCTGATGGGCCTGTAAGACTTCAGAAGCTTAGGGTCTCCTTTCTTTGGAATAAGGTAGGGCACACAAATGCATGCTTCCACCTAACTGACAGCCTAACTGACAGCTTCCACCTAACAACAACCCAAGAAGAAGAGATTTTTTCATGACAATGAGTAGGAATCTGGAAAAGACTGGAGGAAACAGTTTAATAAAATTGAATGAAAAGCCATCAGATGTTAGCACCAGAGCCAGGCATGAGCTTTATCCATTTTGCAATTTTGTCCTCCCTAAGAAGAAACTCCACAGACTTTTCGCTGCCCTCAGGTAGTGGCAAGACATCAACATGCGCAGAGGATGCGAAAACCATCGGGAAAACCACGGTCTGGATCAAAAGGGGTACCGTAGAACGGGCTGACTTGAACCCCTGTGGGTGACTTGGACCCAAAGCTGGAAAAAATGATTTGTGAGCACTGTGACAGAAAATAGGTAAATGTTCCTGGATTTTTTCACCACAGGCACATAAAACACCATTAAATCTTTCAAAAAACCAGACAGGTTCATAGTTTTGCTCATTTTTTGCCACTGTGGTGAAAAATCTAGTGCTATCGCAAAATGCAGTTTTTTGATATCGCCAAACTTTCTGGTGCAGTGATCACACTGAGCACTTTCAGGAAAGTGTTATGGCATAAATTTGTTCTTTTGGATGTCCCAACGATGTTCCAGTGGCCCAACTGTCCAAGACACACTTTTTTATTAGAACAAACAGTGGGTTCAAGTCACCCCAGCACTTTTGGGGCCAAAACGGGGTCACTTGACCCCAGGTCTAATTTTGCTGAAAATGTACCTACTGTAATTTGCTTTTTGGCTTTTTCTTTGGCTTTTTCTTGGCTTGGATGACTTCGTAATAGTGTGCTGCGAAGAGGATTATTTTCCGGGCATTGTGACCAATGTGTAGTCCAAATTTGTTGAAGTTGATGTCATGACAATGAGTGGCCCTACGGGATGGAAATGGCCTGAAAAGCCAAACAAACTGGTAGGCCTACCCATTGGATGATGTGATGGAGAGAATTGTTCCACCAAAATCTTCAAATTCCAGAGGTGTGTGTGTGAAGTGTTATTTCTGCCACCGCTGCTTGAAAATGGTCATTTTCCACCATGCTGGAGATCAATTTTGGAGCCAAGCATGTCAAAACTTCACCCATGTGAGTAAATTTTTATTTTTTTTTTTACTTGTTTTGAATCCTTTTCCGCAATTTTCATGCCTCTGGAGCCATATTTCAATGCTAAAATGCAGTAGAATGAATTAATGGTCTTCCGCTAAGACTTTCTGGTGTTCTAGCTGCTGCTGCTCCAAAACGTAAGATGCTAAAATATCCATACTTTGCAGGATTTTCAGTGAGGATCAGTGGGACCATTTCCCCCCATGACAGTTGGCACCACTTTCCTCACATTGCTTTTATGAGGAAAAGATCATAGTCGGTTCATTTGACCCCAAAGTGTGGGGTGGGATGAACCCACCCATTTTTTCACGATTTTTTCAAAGAAGGAATGAAAATTATTTATGTTTGACACTGGCACCTCAGAGTCAACACTGAGACTCAAGTTTCTGAGAGGAAACATGTTTGTAAAATCCCACATGTTTATTGGTGCAATGCCTTGAAGTGAAAAAGTGGATCCAAGTCACCCCGCTCTACGGTACCGAAAAAGGTAGGCCTAATTTGTCACAATTTCAAGCATCATCTCACCACCGGATCTATTCTTCCACAAATGTCAGCAACAAGGACGTGTTGGCATTTAGAAAGACGAAAATTCTTTTGTTCGTTTCCCCCACCGAACCAGCATTGATGTTTTTGTGATACGTGGCTGTCTTTCGTGTAAAAATTGTCTTTTGGAATCTGAAAAAATCTTGGAGCGGGCGCGTATTGAACCCGGCCCGGTCCTCTAGGTCTTTAGACGAATGCTCTACCACTGTGCTATACCCCCAAAGCTGATTTTCTGTTCTGAAAGAATGCTCATATTTCACTGTTGCCGTTCCGCAATTGAAAATTTCCAGGAAAAATGCAAGTGTAGGTAAATGGCAAAATCGAAAGATAAGGTAATGATCATTAATCCGCATTCTTTTTTAATGATGCTTGGCGAAAATGTAAATGGGCCAAAATAAATGATCATTTATCGACCGCTTCGATTAATGAGCTTCCTTTTAATGACCATTAAAAATTCAGATGTAAACACGGTACCTATTATCCCTATTATGGTGTCTCAAGCAATCATCCTCATCAAGTAAGGCGGGAATTGGTTTTTTTCCTCCACCATAACGGGCAGAGACAAGATTCTAGAGTTTTCTGAAATTATTCTTCTTCCCTTCGGTAAACAGTCCATTTATATAAGTAGGTATTTTGAGCAGCTTCCTTGGCTTTGTTTAATTTTCGTAGTAGCATAATAAGGTAAGCATTCTCATCTAAAGTGGATCTTCTTCTAAGTTTGTACTTTCTTTTAAATTTTCGTTCATGATTGCGGAGTTCTCAGTTGAACCAGACTGTATGGGAACTCTCAACTTTATTCACCAGGGGAACTGAAGCCTGGTGCTGGAAGACCATTCTTGTAAATAAATCCTAAGTCTCCTCCAACGTTAGGTCATCAGCTTCAGAAGCCAAAAGCTCGAAATCAGTGACAAGAAGGTTTCAACAAGCTCCGTGTTTATCTTGTAAAACAGTGGAACAAGATGAGATTTCGGCGCGGTAGGCGATGAGCTCATCATTAGTTCAACGTAGACCATTTTCATGATCACTCATGCCCTTGTCAACTTGGTACCTACTAGATTGACTGCAAGGTCCAGAGGCCCAACAAGATACAAGTCTAGCATGTTCGAAACAGTTTCAGTAATCTGTGTGGGAGCATCAACAATCTGATGGAGATGGAAACTTTCAAGAAATTGTAAGGCCTTACAGGAAAGAACAGTAGGTATCAGGAAGGATGCTGGAAACAGAAAGATAAGGCCAAAAATATGCCGAAGATTGAAATCTCCCCAAATTATATCTTTTCCCCCCATGTTGCAATGAAACCCTAATTTATTCAGTTTGTCCGACAAATGTACATCAGATTTTTTTTTTTAAACTGCCGGCGCAACCGCAAATCCGATGAATCGGAGTAACCGCGCCGTAAAAATAAAAAGAACAGTCCCCCAAGTGGGAGAAGTTGGGCCGATATTCCACATTGCATCCCAGATTTGAAAAACCGAGTTGGTTTTTGGGTGTGGGTGCAATGGGGAGAATGATTGAAGGAGGTGCAAAAATGGTACGGCAACAAGGCGAGAAAAAAAAATAAAAAAAATAAACCGTAACAAAAACACACCATCTCAGCACGTGGCCTGGCCGTTTTCATGAAGAATCTCCATCCAGTGGTTCGTCACAGTTGTCAAATTGCACAAAAAGTGACGTGACATCATGGTCACCAAAACAAAAACACATGTCCATGTCCAAACATGACAAGTCACAAATTCACGGGCTGAATCGTCATTCGGACAACAAATGATTGCAACATGTCACATGGTCGCCGTTGCTTTTTTGACACTCTTATCGAGCATTTTTGTGGCTGGTTTGGAGCAATAGCAAAATAGAAAACAAAAAAAAAAAAGCAAAGAAACCCTGGAGGCGGCAAACGACAGTTCTAATATGGAGAAGGGCATATTTCAAAACGCCCGTATCCAACATGTATTTTTGAAGCAAAAAGCCCTGAATGTTCATGTGAGAAGGGCTGAAGTAGACTACAACATCATGTTCACAGGGTTCAGGTGTGACGGACACTAACCTCAAGCCATCAATTCTTCTTCCTTCCCTTCTCTTGGTCTTGATCTTATGATATGACCACTTTGTACTGTACGATCTGTCGATCTAACAACATTTCAGTAACCCTCTAAACAGGCTTTTACCCTATCCCTACAGCCTTGAGGGATTTCCCAGCAAATCCAGATTATTTCCTGTTAAACCTAATTTTAATAACAAAATAAAAGAAAGTAAACAATCAGTCCAAGGTTATCAATAATAACACAACAATGCAAATGCTCTCATAAAGGCAATCAAAACAAACCACAATATACGTAGGTAGCAAATGAACAATGGTGAACTTTCAAATCACACTTCCCTCAAGGTGAGCAATACTTCACTGCAGAACACTGTCGCTGAGGTTCAGCTTCCACTTGCGATCTCAAAGACAACCACAGTGTCTTTCGACTGTTCTGCTCCTCTCCTGGCTTGCCCTCAGACAATCACCTTCAAACAGGGTGGACTTGCTCGTCTTCCCTCTTTGTTCTGCAAAGTTTATTAACTTGATCAACCAAAATCTTCCTCTTTTATTTATTGTGGCTGATCACACCCAAAAGTCTTTGGTATCGACTCTCTGCTCCCCTCCTGTGTTCTCACTCAACTGTGAACTTTATCCACCAATGCTCTTGGTCCACAGTACTGAGGACCATAGACGTGTTGGCTGTGAGTGACCACACCAAGTACCAACACCAAATCACCTCCACATGTGACGTCCTGTATCAGTCTTCCATTTTATTCACAGGTGGAACCAAACCACCTCCCTCAGGCTCTTTACCCTATGCCTGGATAAGAATTCGTCATCTTCATCGAACAAAAACAAACAGCCCACCCCATCCACCTAGAGGAATAGAAAGAAGAAACAAATTAGCACATCCTAACAAATTAACCAATTCAGGCAACCAACTGCCACATGGGCTGCTTTTTTGACAGTCTGATTAAACAACACTTATGTGCATGGTCAGGGGAGACAAAAAGTCGTAAGCTGCATTTGGAATTATCAGCAATAAGAAAAAAAATCAATAATGTTTTACAAAAAAACCTGCAGGTGGAAAGCAAAACTTCAAATTTCTGTCCTGGTGAAGGGCGTTATTCGAAGCTGCCCATATCCAATATATAGGGTGAGTCAAAAGTCACGCAACGGTTCGTGCATGGAGTCGTACGAGTGTGGGTGTTGCGGGTTAACATGGATTTTATGTTTTTGTAGTTCTGTCTGGTCGATTTGGCAATGTTTCATCATTCTGCAGTTTCGTGGCTTTCCTATTGGAGTCCGAATATCGAGTTTGAGGTTGTCGAAACACGATGCCCGACGTTCTCACCCAAGCTGATAGCGTGTTGAGATCGGACGCCTGTACGGACATTCGGACCGCAGTTTGAGTTAAGTTTATTCAATTTCTCACAAACGACATCCGGCCGCCGGACCCTCGACAGTCGACCCCGGTTACGTCGCCAAAACAGTCACCTCTGGGCGTTGAAATATCCCCACGGGGCGTAGAAGAATGAACTCAGGCGAAGCCCCAGTTGACTGTTTAGGCCGACAGTCTGGGAGACTCATCGTCGGCCGGTATGTTTCCTGGGAAATGTTACTCGCCAGTAATACCTAATGCCTGGACATACTGAATAACAGAATCCTGACTGTAATTCAAGCTATTCCAGCTCCCCAGGGCTTTATGATATCAGTATGACGGCGCGCACCAGCGCTTTGCGCTGTCCATGTCTGGGTATAAGGTGTTCCCGAAGACGGATCGGCCGAGAAGGCCCACAAAAACGGCCACCACCTACGCCGGAAATGAACTCCCTTGATTTTTTTTTCTTGTGGGGTTATCTGAAAGACCACCTGTACCAAGTCAAGCCCCCCAACAATGGCTCAACTGAGACAGCGGATTGTTTGCACCTGCAACTCCATCACACCGAAGATGTTGCGTAACTTCTGGCATACGTTCAAGCAGAGATTACACCAGATTGTATTACTTACCGTAGAGGGAATAGCTTTCCAGCTCTCCAGCACCTTCTGCCAGAATTATTAGCAAAGTCCCAAGCACGAGGAAAGATCAAAACCGGCGCCAGAACATACAACCAGAAAACTGTTTCGTGACTTTTGAGTTTTTGACTCACCCTGTATATTTTTTGAACAGAAAGCCCTTATGGTGTTCATGGGAGAAGGGCCGATCAAGCAATTTTGACCACTTTGGATGACTTTGCTCAGTGAAAACGGACTTAACGAGGATTCCAACACTTTAGCTGTGTTTGTGTATGGTGGGACACCCGATTGAGGTGGGACCAATGTATCACCTGGACGGTATTGAATTTCAGCTGTCAGTTCCCTGTTTTTGGAAAAGTAAAAGATTTGAAAAATGTCTCATTCTTTCCCCGAGTGGCCCGAATGGATTCGAGTGGGATTAGGTATGCGGATTCGATTTTTTTTTTGGATTCGGGTTCTGGGTTTTTTTATTTTGTCTTTCTCATCGATTGATAGGTGGCAGTAGGTAGAACAATCACAATGTTTCAGTCCATGTTCAAAACAATAATTTTATCAAATTATCTCGAAAGAAGAACAGACTCAATGGAACCATCAACACTTTTGGATTTGATATTTGCTGACCTTAGGTATTCCAGTTGGATTCGGATTCGAGTATTTTCAGGGGACTCGGATTCTAGATTTCCTGATTCGAGTGGATTTGCACACCCCTATCCCATGCTCCGGACTTTTTGCAAACCTCTGAATGCTGAAGTGGGTGTCATTCAAGATGGTAACCGGATAGGTATCTGATTACAACAAAGTTCAACTGAGGAAAATAAATCAAGACAAGCTTTTGGAGAATATTTTACCATTCCATTCTAGATAGGTAGCAAATAGTTGATATCCTATTTTGCAGATTTAATTGCGGCTTATTTAACATGTCTCTGTTTCTGTTTTCTTTTTTTTTTCATATTAGGTATTCCAATCCTTGCATGTTCTCTTTTCAGTGTCTGAAATGATACGATTAACCAAGGTCGAACAGCAATTCTTAAATGAATGATGCAGCTGAGTATATTGGAAAAGTAGCACCTGTTCCGTGCAAGCGTATGAAAATGGCAGCGAACAGCAATGAACCAAAACAGCTTTCGATGATGAAGTTCTTAATAGCTCAAAAAAGTGGTACATGTTTTGTTCCCAAGCCAAGAGAAGAGAGCCATGTCCATCCATGCCTCCCAACACCCAGCCACTCTGGATCTGAGCCATCACACCCCACTGGCTTGGAAACACCTCATTCAAATGCTGAGCCTCAGGATGCTGTCTGTGATAATGATGATGGAAGCTTATTCAAAGGACAGGTTGTTAACTCCATTGATGCTGATCGGGAAAGGAATTGTAGTTTAGAGAATGATGAGATGTATGACGGCAGCACCGATGTAGAACGTGATAGCGTTGGTTCTCCCGACATGTTTGCTGATGTTGATTGTAGCTACAGCACCTCTTCCCCGAGTATTCAGACAAATCTTGCAAGAAATGAAGACAGACAAATGAGTTTCCGTGGCATCCCAATTTCGGAAATTGTACATTTGTCGGACATTCATGAAGAACTTACATTCAGGAGCCGCAACAGCACGGTGTTGTGTGATATTCGAAATGCCAATGCAGAAATGCAGTGCAGAACTGACCAACCTGCAACAGAAATGCCACTTCATTGCTTCGAATGGGATGCCGACCATGTCAAAATGCCCTGCTCGTCCAAAAGCCTTTATCCAGTTGAGGAAAATGGTGTGGAAGTTTTGAAGCCACGTTGGACAATAATCGAGAAGTCACTGCTGACAGAATTTAGGTGTGTGGAGGATTTCACCAGTGTTGTATGTGCGTACAACACCACAATTGCCGACAAGTGGAGCTTCTCTGGTCTGAAGCAATTTTGCAATGATGTTTTGGAGCCAGAGGAATTGCAAGAAGTTTTGGTTCATATCATCCCATCCATTGCACGTCTGGCAATACGATTGCCGGAATTGCTTCCATCTGCAGTACCCCTACTAAAAGCTGGTCACACGTGCAGTGTGTCCATGAACCAGATACAGATAGCTTCTCTGCTTGCCAATGCATTCTTCTGCACCTTTCCAAGGAGGAACTCTCAGAAAAAATTTGCTGAGTTTTCTAATTACCCTACCATCAACTTCAACTGGCTTTATGAAAGTCAAAAGCCAAAGCGGCAGAAGGCAGTTGATTCCAAACTGAAGTGCATTATCAGTTATTTTCGAATGGTAACGAAGAATTTACAGACTCCACCCGGTGTGCTTACTTTCACCAGGCATCATCTGCCACCTTTGAGTTTACCGAGCTGGAACACGTCTGATAAAGCGTTTGTGCCAGTGCATATCACCTACAAAGGCACCATTGAGGATGAAGGTGCCGGATTAGTTGAGATTGACTTTGCAAACTGCAGAGTTGGGGGCGGTGTCTTGAAATCGGGATGCGTTCAGGAGGAAATTCGATTTGCCATTTGTCCGGAACTGATAGTTTCACGTCTATTCACCGAAGCACTTGGTGATAATGAGTGCCTCGTAATTAAAGGTGCCAAGAGGTTTAGTGATTACACAGGCTACGGCGACAGTTTCGAATGGGCTGGTAATCATGACGATAAAGTGGCACTTGACGGATTTCACCGTAAGCAAAATGTAATTGTTGCTATGGATGCTCTTCGCTTTAACAAAACGGCTGAACAATACAAGGAGCAAACAATGGCCCGGGAACTGAACAAAGCATTTGTTGGATTTTGCAAGAAAGATTTCAGTAGCAATCATCGGAACTTGGTCGGGATTGCAACAGGCAATTGGGGCTGTGGTGCTTTCAATGGTGATCCTCGCTTGAAGTTCCTCCTTCAGTTGATGGCTGCGTCTGAAGCTGGCCGAAGTGGCCTTGCATATTTTACATTTGGAAACTTCCAGTTGCAGGAAGATCTTTTTGAAATGTATGATTTTTTAACCGAGAACAAAGTCACTGTGTGTCGACTTTGGAATGTTTTGAGAGAATTTTGTCATGAATTGGAAGTACAGGAGCACAACAGCAAAAGAAGTAGAAAAAGTGCTCAGGTTATTGATTTGTATGCCTTTCTGTATAAATCATTAGCAAAATTCAGTACTTAAGTTGGTTTCCTATTTGGGTTAGCATTTTCACATGATGCTCTTTGTTTAAGCTGTGCTTATGTGACACATTAGCAAAATTACTGTAAGTAGGTAAATTCAGACATGCCTTTTTAACATGCACATGAAATTGCACCTGCAGTTTTCACAATACCAGGCACCACATTCATTCCCCTTGTGATTTTCCCTGTCAAATTGTTTTGTCAAAAGTGCAAAAGTGCAAACTTTGCACAGGTTCACTTTTTTTGCAGAATGAGTTTCTCTCCCAAGAGAGATCGCACAACACTCGTCTTTCACACCGAGAATGGCCATTTCAAGAATGAACTATTTTAACCATGGCAGAAAAACTCAGGCTATGACGCATACTTCATCCATCAGGAACTCATTTCCCATTTCCCGAAAAAATGTTGGGTGATCCCTCAAAGCAGCAAGGCCTCACAATGGCCCCCATGATTTTGCCCCCACGAATCCTGCTCACAGCTGTGACTGGGTCTACATTCTCAAAGAGAAAATATCTCGATTGCAGGTCTTATCATTGGGTGTTCATTAACATAGATGGTGGTTAGCTGTTTGCTTTCTTCTGAGCTTGATGAAATGTTTTCATGGTGTGCTAGCTTATTTTTGTTCTTCCTGAATGAAGTGTCTGGTCAGGGTTCTTCCAAATTCCTACACATGGAAGAAAGCAATACCTAGGTGTTGCTTTTGTCAATTTACGGGCCTACTTGCAGTTCGAAAGAGAGGAATCTTACATGTTATCCTCCGTGTTACCAACTTATTTCAAATCAGCGACAGCTTGGTTTTATATTTGACTCTCCCATATTTTTCCATCACTTGGCAGCCTTTTTCTCTGGCAAGCTTCTTTGGCTCAAAACAAACTAGCCAACAAAGACCGAGTGTGCTGGGTTATGATTATTGATAGTTGTAATGGGAGGGACCTGCGAAGTGATTTTAGCAAGGTGCCAAATTTTTGACAAAACTCGTCAATTTCCAAATTTTCTACCATGCTTGTCTTAAAATTTATTTTATTAAAACAAGCAATCTTATTAATCAATAGTTTAAGCAATAGTTTTTGGTCAATTTTTTTTATTGACCTTGGTAGTCTACTATCTTGTGGGATCAGGAAGTCTACCTCCCAATTTAACCCATCAGCCCCGAAAACAAATTGCCATAAAACGTAACCCTTTCATAATAAATTCCACCAAAATTATCAGAATTTTGAATGTGTAGAATTATCGCATATTTGGTCGTCCCACTGAAAACTATGCAGAATGAGTTTTCTATTTCTCACTTGCTGGCCACCATGACCAATTGACCAAGACTACCTGCATCATTTATTTGTCTCTGTTTTATGGACCTACTTTTATTGGATGTTAGTCATGTCACAAAATCATTCTCACATAGCTCTGGTGTGTATACATTCCTCCTTGCGTTGCAACTAGTGTTCAGAGTGTGAGAATATTTCCAAAATTCCCGAGAATATTCCTGTTCCTCTGGAAAAATTCTTGAGGGAATATTCACAAAATTCACGGGAATTCTCCAGCCTCATATTGATTTTTGTTTTTTTTTGGCTGTCAAAAGTTTCCATCGCAACTTCCCAAATGTACTGGGGGATTTTCAATAAAAAATACCGGGAATGTGTCTCATCTATCTTTCATTTTTCTATCTCTTATTGATTCAAAATTTTTCAAGGGAATATTTCCAAAATTCCCGGGAATTTTCGTTGAAAGTTGTGGTGATGATTCACAAATACCAAGGTATCTCCAAAAATGCGTTCACAAAATTCTTTCTTTTTTGATTGCCAAAATATCCTAATCACTGGTCTCGTTTTGGTTTTCTCATCTGATTTTGACTTTTTTCGTCTGGAGTAGGGCCTACAGCCAGGCATAAAGCAGGTATGGGAAACAGGAAGGGGTTGCACTTGAAGGGGTGAGGATGGCTGCTCTCTCCAACTATTCCCCTGCCTCAAACCTTTTCGCTACTTTTGCTTGTTTACCTTAACAACTTTAATTGGCAACGTTTTGCTGCTTTCACACCTTTGGAATTTTCACACCATCCTTTCTCGTCCACAGATAGCAAATGGTGAAATGATTCATTTTTTCATTGAAACTGCAAGATGTGACATCTTGATCAGCAACCACGAACCATTTGTGGCTAAGAAAATAAAGGCTCCCAGGAATGTCAAATTTCAAAATTCCCTGAAAATGGGAATATTCCCAAAATTTCCGGGAATATTCCAAAAATTTCCAGAAATATTACCCACATTCCCGAATCTTCATTCTTTACCAAAATTCCCGAAAAGGCAATAGGTACTCCTGCAAAGTAAATTCACAATTTACGAACATTAGTTGCAGATAACTCTTCCTATCTTTTTTTTTCAAAAGCGGCTACATTCTATGATTCTTTTTATCCATTGCCAACAAGTAATTTCTATGTGTTCTAATGGTGAAATAGTTGTTTTGTTTTTTGTCGTAAAACATTTCTCTGCAGGCCCACAAATTAATTCTTACACAGCTTCTCAGTGTCAATTTTATGTTAGTTTTATTTGTTCTTATTTGAGAGATTGTTCGCTTGCTTGTTTTTATGATTGTTCATTTTGCATGTTAAAAATGTCTCGTGATGCCTGGAAATGTAGAATGTATTCTGATTGATGCTGGGAGGTTTAAAGTCTTAAGAACCTGATGAAAATCTGGAGTGATTTTTTGCTAGGTAGGTGGCACTTGGAACAATTCTGCTGGCTGGTTCTGAATGTACCTATGCAGAATCGAGAAGGCCACTTGCAAATTGCTTAAAATGTATTTGGTTTTGTGGCTGTTCTTGGTCATATTCAGCACTGCAATGTTTACAACTTTCTACGGTGAGGTGCAGCAGGTGCACCACCTGCGAACTATGTCGATCGAGTTGATTGGGATGGGAATTCTGCCAATTCTGGAACGTTCTTGAGTGATGAGATGTGTAGGTTATACTGAATGGCCTGCCTAAACAAAGTCATTTCCATCCCATTTGTTCCCTGGAGTCCATTTTTATTTGCATCCATCGCATTGGTCTCATCCACATTCGGCCTTCCAGCATTTACCTGGAAAAATTGCTCCCTTCAAAGATCCACTCACGGATTGAAAAAGCTGTCCTTTCCTAATGCTGCAAAAAATAAAGTGCAAGAGCAATGTACGTTTCCATGGTCCTGGGTTGTTGAATTTCGGCAAGTAAAGGTAAAAGCTGTAAAGGTCTTTGAAATTACTGGTACCTAACTGTTCCAAGACCACATGAGCCTGTCATGTCATAAATCGGCCACACACTTCAAGCAGGTAGGTATGGTTTTCAAACTACCATGTTCTCCGCCAATCTTTGGGTGATTTATCAAACAAACACTGATGCGGTAGTGACTTCAATTCTGATGCAGATCCACTTTTTTCTCAGCTCTGGCCTAGTGATATAATGATGTCACGGATGGTGTGAAATGTTTTGCATTGTCATTTTTTAAACTAGTTTGGGGCCACAGGCAATTAATCAAATTCACAGTGGTTCCCAAGTCATACGTAATTTTTTGCCATGCACGAAACACCACTCAGCAGCATTGATGTATGGTTCCACCACGGCAGCATGTCAGCAAAGCCACCTACATGACTCATGTAGGTGGCTTTGTTGATACATGACAAGTGTAAAACAAGGTTGCAGAAGCAAGCCATTGGTGCAGAAAAAATGGCAGGACATGGTCACAGAAATGGAAAAAGCAAACAGGTGAGGCATGAAAAGTGTCAAAACCTGTTCCCGTGTTTTGTCACCGTAGCAAAATATGAAAAAATCTCTATGCTTTTAATGCATTTTGCAAAAATGGTGGCCAACACAATCTGAAACTTGAAAAAAAGTTGAATCTGAAACTTGAATTGAAATGAGGTTCAACTGGTCAAACAGTGTTGATTTCCATTTGGAGATGATTATGTTTTTGCTGGTATCTGCGGGTGTAGGCCTATGCATTTTTATAATCTTTTTTTCTAATCGCCAGAATTGACAAAAGCATATTTGACTTGGTGAACATGGATTTATGGGGGTTGTCTGGCCAGAATGATGAAGTGGCTCAAAGCTGTGTTTTTTTAGTTTGGTGACAGGTGCCACCAAATCACAATCAAAACACCTGCTTAGGTAGGCAAACCATTCAAGTGTTTACTGTTTGATTTTTCTCTTTCGTAAAGATTTTAACATTAGACTGTTATTTTCTTGTTTGCACTTTGAATAAACATAGGTTCTGCGAAGAGCAATAAACATAGGTTCTGTGATTAGCCCACATCGAGGCCTACTCTTGAAATGATAGCAAATTTCTGGATTTTCACCAATTGGCGTGGTTTGGATTGATAGGGTGTTGTTGCTTTTTATATGTTGTGCAACAGCATACACTTACGTCAGTGTTTGGTGACTCTAAATGTGGGCAGTTTGGAAGACCATTAAGAAGCTTAGCTGGATGATCATGCTTGCATTTTTAATCACAAGGTTGGTTCTTCTGTCTTGGTCCAAGTGCGACAAGTAGTGCCACACTGCCACCATGCATCTTAACCTATGCTGATGGAAAGAGCCAAACACTCTGATATTGGGCATCTGAGTAGGTACTGGTTTTTAAATCACGACACCGACATTGGGCTGCTAAGTGCTGGTTTTCAAATCACTCCACCCTGATCGCAGGGCTGCAAAAAGTCGTTTGGAGCCCTGGAGCACGGATTTTGGAACCTGGTCAAATTTTGGCCGAAAAGCTTTTTTTTTGCTCGTCAGCTTTGTTTTGCATGTCTGCCCGCTTCGGTCCCTGTCGAAAAATCCAAAAAGTTTCCCGCTGATCTACATGTCCTTTCCCCTTTCCATCCCGGACGAAAAACTTGGAGAGCTTTTTTTTTTGCTCTGCAGCCCAATTTCGATCCCGGTCGGCCCTCAACGGTCCCGGGAGCAGTGCTCTCGACTTTTTGCAGCCCTGCCTGATTATTAGTAGGTACCTGCTTGATTTTGACAGGGCCGGCCCGACCGTACGGTCAAACCGGCATTTGCCCAGGGCGCCAAATTGTTTAGGGGCGCCAAATCCGGGATAAAACTATTCTTAAATTCTTGTGGTTCGTCATGCATTCTTTTTGTTTTGTGATTGTGATGAATTCACTCCGTGTCATATGTTTAGCTACTTGCATATTTTTCTGCCAATGACCAAAGAAATGGCGTCCTTTTGTCTGTTGTCATATTCTGTTTCTGGCATTTCATTCTGCATCATGGCTGCAAGGGTGCACCGACCAATGGCATGGCAAAGCAATGGAACATCCACCACACGAGTGGCAGCTCTTCATTGTTTCAGATTGTGTCTGAGCGAACTGCTGCGTGCGTCTTCACCCTGCACATGCCTTGGATTCGGACTCTAGCCAATTGTCTTTCTGCTCCATTGCAAATATGGGATCTGCATGTGTATTCTGCACTGGATAAAGAGTTCAGTTCCAAAAGACCTGTCTACGTGTGGAGTAGACCAAGTTCGCGGACGCGATTTGCGGTTGACAGGGGATAGTGAGTGGGATGTTGAAAACAATCAACAGGCGGACGATTTGTAGTGGGTTGACAACGAACAACAGGCAGTGAAGGTGGGCAGATTTGGTTAGCTTTATTTCGAAAAACAAAAAAAAAAAACTGCTGATCACGTCCGCAAACGGCGCAAACTTGGCCAAATTGGAAATGTTACCAAATAAAGTGCATTCCCAAGTGCAACCGAGCGTCTATCCTGTCATGCATCACACATGAATGGGGACCGTGTTGGAATGGGAATGTGGTGGCTGTCGCACAAAAATTCAAAAAGGGATCATTGGATAAAGGTTTGGCAAGCAGAAGACTGAACGGGGAAAGGGATGCCAGAAAGCAGAAGTCAACCATTTTTTAAAATGGCAGCCCTGGCTGCACAAACTTCATTTTGACACCACGGACGACTTTGCGATCGAGTATGCTGGGGGTTCATTTTGATTTTGCGCCAGAGGAAACAGGCCTACGCAGACATCAACTGTGGGTGTAGGCCTATGCTGGATTCATGCTTTTTCTCCATTGGACGGCCGACGGGCTTTTTCTTATGAGAACTTGGTCCCAGCACCCGAGGTCGTAAGTAGGTAGGTACCTCATTAAGTTTGGCATTATTGTTAGCTTTGGCATGAAATCCGCCATCCCATCACCCACGAGTAGAAGGTTGGGGGAATAAAGAGGTCATCAGAAATGATATTTTCACTGCGGTTCAGGACAGCAATCTGTTCGAAATTTTATTGAGAAATTGCTATTTTGCATCCTAAATTACTCAAAATTTTCAAAACCTCTGGACATCTGTGGAACGGAAATTCCCAGACCTCCAACTAAAGGCACCCCGCAGCACCCCGGTGGGGCTCTGCCCCAGACCAATAAGTGACAGCATATTTTTTACTCTGTCTTTATTTTTTACTCTGTTTTTATTTTCTATTATATACTCACAAAATTTACAAAGACTATCTGACAGGCTTGGGGGCGCAAAAAATCAAATCTGCCCGGGGCGCCAGAAAACCACGGGCCGGCCCTGGATTTTGATTTGGGGAAGGGTGATCATTCAGGTTCGTGAATGATTCTTCAATGTGAATGATTCTTCAAATGTTGAGTTCTCCGAATCCAATCCATTCCAGTTTCTGAGAATGATGCCTATTTGCACAATTCTTTGAAACTGAATGTGGGTCAAGTTGCATGGGTAGGTACACGATTCTTCGAAACTTGTGTGAACTGGAAGCAAGCACTTTATGGACTGATTTGAATTGTGCTAATATGAAGCAAATTTTACAAGGTCGTGAAATCGAAAGTATTCCATGGAGATGTCTCGTCTTTTTTGGGTGCTGAGTGAGTTGCCCTATTCCGGAGTTATTCGGGGTGGACAGGAGTATTTGTCCCAACTTCAAAGCGTAGAATTGCCCAAGTCCAAATACATCTTTTTTAAAGAAACCCTTTATTTCTTCTCCTAGTTCTCCTGGCACTCTTCATTTCACCGTTTAAAAACAAGTTTTTGCCTGATATTTTTTTCCCTTAAAGACATTTTCCCATTTATTGCTGAACTCTGTCTGGCTCTCCGTCGATCTATTCTCATGCACCTTTCCGGAAAGAACGTCACTCGGTAATCCCAAATGTGGTCACAAGTTGGGTGGGCGATGTGCATTTTCTGTTATTTGCAGCATTGGGAGGATCTTTCACAAGGTCCCACGGAACCCACATTTTTCTTCTGGTCGTAAAACGCTGTTCGTGGCGCAAATGATGGACAATGATTCGTGAATCGCGGAACTTGAGAGTTTGGCAAAGAGCAGATCACACGGTTGGCCTTCGAGTGCTTTGGACAAGAGTTTTGGACGTAGGTCACGGGCTTCCTACACCACGCCGAGCACTCAAGAAGAAGGAAGATAGATGCAATTGACCATTGCATGATGTCTGCGGTCACTCTAAAGCTTACATAAGGCTTGAGAGAACCTATTTTTAGTTTGTATACCTGTCTTCAAATTTGTTAAATTTTGTGATGAGAAAAACGGCTCCGAACCGAGGGCAGAGGGCGAGCAGCCGCAGTTCCTGACTCTATGAAGGGGGAACATCCTCCCAGAAATCCATGGATGGGACATCTTTTGCAAGTAGGTAGGTGCTTTGTTTTGTTTCATACCACATCTGTTGGAGATACCAACTCTTTTTTTAACAGAGTGGGCTCAGAAACTGCCTGGTATATCTCTGCAGGAGCAAAATGGGAGAAAAATCATTCAAAATATCTTGGAGAAAAGAGTCTAGAGAAATACCTTCCTCCTAATCCCCAGGACTTTGAAGACCAATAACTCAAAGACAAACTCCACTCAAACCTCATTCCATCCATCCTTTGTGTGCTTGCAATCCATTTCTGGATACGGGTTATTGTTTTGTTGTCCATTGGCTCGGAGATCACCCCACCCACACCAAAACAGAGCCACATCTGTCCCAACAGAGTGTAACAATAACGGCAGATGTGAATAAAAGGAAGGCACACTTCGGAGGAAATTGGGTTTGTGGGAAACAGAAAGATTGAATGCTGCAAACGACGAAGCCGTCAGCGGATGAACGTTGTTTGGCGATTTTTGTCATTTGCATCCATGCAAAGAAAAAACGATTGGGAGTTTTGGAACATTTACTTTCTGCTGACGTTCATCGCCGGATGGCACAACCGATGATACCTATCTGTGGGAATTTGGACCAATGACAAAATTTGCCAGCAGCGCATACCTCCTCACTTGCAACTGTTCCCATCAGAATACTGAAGTTAAGCAACGATGGGCCTGGATAGTGCTTGGATGGGAGACCACCCTTGTACTCCAGGTTGTGCTGCTGGAAGGGGCTTAGTGGCCAAGTCCCTCTTCTCCTTCGGATGAGATGTTAAGCAGGAGGTTCCGTGTGCAGGATCACAATGTGCACGTTAAAGAACACCTAGTTCCAGTCCAAGAGAGGCTGGCAGGTAACAATACACAGAAGCCACAAAATAGTGCTGTCATCATGTGGGTTGGCTATAGCCGGAAAACTGGTAGCACGGATGGCTGTGGTTCGGCCTGGAGCAATGTGGGGTGCTGGAGCAGTTGCACTGACCAGTGGATGCTGGTACCCCACGATATCCCAGTTAAACCGACCGCAGTAACACTGCGCAATGCAAGAACTCCCCCTGCCACATGCCAGAAGGCGTTCAGGTGTAAAATTATAATTATTAAAAAATTGGTCGAGGTGTTCGTCGCTTGGTGGCAGCAGAAGGTTAAAATAAAATCATCTGGGTACCTACTTTACAGTACAGGATTTTGTTAATTAATTGGTTGGACCCATTGTTGATGGCAGGATGTTGAGAAAATGCAAAGAAATCATGATTTCTGGGCAACCAACTGGGACTGTTCAAAAAGCAAGTGAGACTTACCCCATCCTTGTTCACCACCATATTTATCTACTTGGTGTCCTATTTCTCAGAGTAAGACCCTTATCCATCGATACACCCTTTGCCGTAAAATGGTTTCTTTGCGCTGCAGGAGGCATGATGAGAAGGTGGGAGGGTGCTGAAACTTCTGCCACAGAGTACCTACAAAACGAGAATAAAAAACTAACGGAATCGATTTCGCTGCCAACACTTGCTGCAGTTGACTGATCATGCTGCAAGTGTTGGCAGCGAAATAGATCTCCTGTTTGTTTTTGTATTCTTGTTGTGTACTCTGTGGCAGAAGTTTAAGCACCATCCTACCTTCTCATACCCTTTGCCGTTGTCATCTCCAGTCCTCGGGAACAAATGTTGCTGGCCATTTTTGAAAGATCACCATACCATTGCTGCTGCTACTGCTGCTGCAGCAATCATATCCTGTTCTGGTGGGAATTTCTGCCTTCAGTTGTTTTTTCAGCCTGGGAGAGGTAAAAATCATACCTAGGGGGCTTAGCCAGGACTGCAGGGGGATAGGGCAGGGATTCCATGTCATGGTTCATTCAGAAACAGAAGTGACAAGGTTGGCAATATGTGGTCGGGCATTGTCTTGATGGAGTAACAAGTTGTAGGAATGCAATTGAGGTCTTTTTTGCAAATTTCCTCTGAAGGTTTTGCAAAGAATGATAGTTTGGATCTGTGACCACTGCATCAAAACCTGCATTGTCCTGTTACAATCCTGACTAAGTCTTTTGTGATTACTGATTTTCTATTTCCCATGCTGTAAAAACAACAAAATTGTGAAGGCAGAAATTCCCATCAAATCACCTTGTAGAATTGTTTGCTTCCCTTTCCTTTGTCTTTTCATCTTGGCCTCATTGATATGAACATCCAACCTGTGAAATTTGTTTGGTTTCCTTCATTTATGACTTAATCCATGTTTTTGTGCTTTTGAAGCTCGTACCAGTTAAGCTGAAGGGCTGAGCATTTTCAGAATGAAGCTCCTTGTAACTGCCGAATTAAAACCTTTTCGGAGGTTGACGAGTCTTGCCTTGAGCCCTCTCTGCACTTGGCGCTTGTGACCCTTTTGGAACCTTAGGAATTAAAGGATAGCTTAGAAGATTGATAACATTAAATTGTCACTGCCATGGTTTTGGAATTGCGTCTACACAGTCCTGCAGGTGCAGAACCAGCTGTTTACCAGTGGCCGTTGGCTTCGGGGTCTGGCCAGGTAAGTTTATTTTGCCTTTTTCCCAAATCATCCTTTTTACCTATCATCCCAATGGGAGGACAACATCTGCATCGGACAGGGAAAAGCCTCAGTTGCAAACACAAACCGAGAAGTGGAATAATTTAAAATTTATTATGGTTGATTAATGATTGTGATGTGTATGTTCCACATTAGAATTTCTGAAAATAATGTTCAAATATATTTCACAAATTTTTGAACCAAGACCCATGATCATGATTTCCCGAAGGTCTTATGCCTCAAGAACAAAAATTAGAAAACCTCAAACAGTACCTACCTACTGAAATGCTCCTTGATCTAAAAGTCGCCAGAGGTCAAGGTTAGAACACTGATGTTATGATTTAATTTGGGGTGGATGTTAGGTACAGACAAAGAAAAATTAACTGCCGGGTGCATGTAATCAAATGGAGCAACAATGCAGTTTTACAAAAAGTCAACTTCGCAGAAATTAAATTTTTCCATTTCTAACCTTTGTTGCAACGGGGCACTTTTATTTCTGCTCGGATAACGGGGGCCACTGTCAAATGGTGCAAGCGGGGTTCCCGACAGTTAATTTTCTTTGCCTGTACATTAGGAGGGCACTGAATTCACTAAAATGAATATTTTCTCGCATGTTATTTGGTTTTCGGTGGCTGAAATGAGAACTGGAGATGCCTCAACCCCCAGCTGACAACCGCATGTGCCATTTGCAGCTCATGTCAGATCCCATAATGTGCAATCTGAACTGCTTGAAATTGATAAAGGCCAAATTGATAAAATTTACATGAAGGGCATTATCTGTTGTTAGACCCAACCGCTGGTGAGTTTCTCGTAGAAACAGCATATTTAAGCAAATTGACATTTTTGTCAATCGGGATGGCAAACACTGAGATGGAGACTAAGAAACAAATTAACATGAGTTTCCTGGTGTGGTGGTACTGGGTCAACAGGTCACTAAATTGTTGAAATTGACAGTCAAATCATTTTTCCTTTTTGTAATCCAGATTTTTGTCTGGTGCTTTTATGTTTTAGGCCGTTCTTTGTTTGATTGTTATGTTCTACCATAAAATAATCAACCTTTGTACCATGAAATGATGCTCTCTCTGCAAAAGATGTGACTTTTTTTTAATTTTACCATCCATTTTGGGCATTTTTCTGTTGAGAAAATTTTGACATCATTGGCCCAATTTTTGATACAAAGGCCCATGTCTTGAGTTCGATGGGATAAAACGGATTGGCACAAAAAGACAGGGACTTTTTTGAGTGGAATTTTGAACGAGGTCAAAACTGACCCACATCAAAACAAATTTCAAGATCAGAAACACTACATTGTTTCAGTGGAATGATGTGGGAATGAAATTTTCTGTCAATGGACAGGTGAGGAATGAGACTGAAGTGGGCTCAGATCGAAATGGGCCACAATGAACACAAATTTCGTTCAAAGGAAAGCGATTGCTCCGGTATTGCTGAAGCAATCTGCCACCAACGACACCCTATTGTCTCCAAAATTTTGCTTTTTTCATTGGAGCAGCCTTCTTTCACGGGCCTAAAAACTGAAAGTTTTGTCCCCTGAGTGGGGGAATGGGCAAGAAGAACATGTCCTGAGATTCTTATTATTCAAGTTTATTGCTAAATTAGATTCTAAAGATGCCTTCAAAATGAAAGTTGATCACTGTCACTGCTGAGTGAAAGTGGTTCATCTGTTTCTTGTAGGTATCTGCTTAAGACATCCATTCATTCATTTTTGCATTTCAGGACAAGCATGACGGTGCCATTGAAATTGTGGACACCATTCGGTATGTGTTATTCTCACACTTTCCTTTTCGTTAGGTAGAGTTTGTTTTGACTTCTTCTACCCACTGATTTGGGTTCTCTACAATTTTGAAATACAAAATTGGCGACATACAAGCCAGTTGCAGACACCTGTTTCACCTTGTATCTTGTCAAAAACACTAATTAGAAAATCCTCAACAGCATGACCAAATTGCTGCATAGGATATTCTGGAATACATGTTGCACTTTGTGGGTTGAAGAAGAAAAAAAGCAATCTTGGTAGAGTTCCTACATAATGAATAGCAGGGGCGATAAATTTGGTGGCTTGGTTGTCATTTTCCGTTCGGCCAACTTATTGTTTTGAAGAGAACTTTTAAGCGAAGTGCTGTTGCAATAGTCCTACTCGTTTTTACAGTAATTAGACTTTTCTCCTTGACAGTTAGCATTGTGCAGCAGGTTCAACAAAGGAGTGCAGGGGCTTAGGCTTACCTTGCTTTGTTTTCATTTTATCTTATGATCTCAGTCCATTCAGATTTGCCAGTGGTAGGATTTGTTGAACATTATGAATTGTAGGATCTGGCTGGATGCATTATGAATTGTGTCACTGACCTTGCTGCACCATCTCCAGCATGCTTCTATTCCGTACCCAGCCAATTGTTTCAGACAAGCTGAAGCAATTAATTATCCCTTTTGTGGGCCTAATTTGGGCCTAAGCATCCTAAAATGATGATGGGCCTAATCATCCTAAAAAGGATGAATTTCAGCCTGTGCAACCCCAGTTGGCAACACTGTTTGTAATCCCTTAGGCAATTGTGCATATTGATTTTGCTGGGAATGTTTGAGCAGATGTGGAGTTATGATTAGCATAAAACTCCCAAATGCAGGTGGATTGCACAAAATGCAATAATTGTGCTGCACTCCTTTGAAGCTTTCTGACTGGTGCTGTTGCAGTTGGCAAACTATTGCTGCCTTTTGAAACAAAACTGTCCCCAGGCCCCAAGAGGAACAAATAAAAAGCAGCGAAATATTTATTTTGTGTTGAATTTTACTTCTAGATGGGTTTGTGATGACTTTCCTGAGCTCAAGTTAGCTATGGAGAACAACATTCTCAGCGACTATGATGTCCACAAGTAAGTTTGTTGGTTTTATGAAAAAAGTGTGTTGTTAGTACTGAAATAGCCTGAATATGTCAGACTTGATTTGCTCTTTCTGCACTATAGTCATTGCACCAGAAAAGCCTGACCACTTTCTTGAGACCTGGTATGGGATGTGCAAAAAAAGGCAGAAATGAATGTTTCTCTGTGAGACTCTGTTTCGTTACAGCTTGTTTTTGCGCATTTGTCAACCACTCAAAGATGTTTTTTTCTCATGCAACTTGGTGCATCAAAGAGCATTTCTCATGCCTTGAATTTCAGCATTACTGTATTGCAGGCTCCGGGATTGACACACGTTGGCAGGGTAAAACCAGAAACAGATTGAATTTCTCGACTGGATAGAGTAATTTCTCATGGGATGAATGTATTTCACTTGTTTGCATTTGCCTAACTTGAAATTTCTGTGATGATTGAAATAGTGTTGACTGCATGAGCCCAGTTTCTTGTTCCGCTCCATTTTGGCTTACCTGCCTGTTAGTTTTTTTTTTTTTTTTTTTGAAAATTGTTGGCATATTTTTTTTTTGAAAATTGTTGGCATAAAGATAAATGTGTGTGAATCTGCACATGTTCTTCAGAAGTGAAAGAATTTGGGATGGGACAACACATTTTCCACTGTTGAAGATATGATCTTAGGCTTTCTCTATGAGTTCCAGAGAAAAGTGCCAACGTTGACCCACAAGGTGCCTTTCCGTGCTCAAAGGAGGTTTTCTAAATTACTAACTCGAAAGTTGATTGAGCACTGTACACGGGGTCAGATCTAGTCTGGTGCCCATTTTCTACCTACATCTTTTCTTACATGATGTCCTGAAGTCATATATATCAAAGGTCCGGTGGGTCACTTCATTGGTCACACTCTGCAGTTTTTGCAATGCATTTTGAAATTTAATGTTATTTACATCCCATGCCGTTTTGCAGCTCCCATCTCTCACTAGATTTATTTACTGCAAACGACATGGGCTCTATTCTATTGATGACTTAGAGGTCTTTTATATGTTTGTTTGTTTGTTAGCAGAAACTGCCAACCCCATTGAGTTTCATTGTCTTGACTACGAACTTAGGCAATTATAAGACGAGTATGCGTGGTGATTTGGGACTTTTGGGAGTGACATAATGGTCACAAGAAAAGTCACAACGAACCATACCTACGTAAACATCCACACAGAAGCTCGATAGATGCATTGCATGAAATGTAACCTCGATGATTGTGAAGCTACAAATGGGATCTGTGTTGCAAACATTGTTCCATCTTCTTAATTTCAGTTACGAAAGCATGAAGTCACTTTGTGAGAAGTACAACAGAGCCATTGATAGTCTCTTACAGCTGGAGAAGGGTACATCTCGCCCAGCTCAAAGGCTCAATAAGCGACCGTCGAGGGGCCTTCTGAGACATATTCTGCAGCAGGTGTACAATGTTGCTGTCATTGATCCAGATAAACTTAACCAGTATGAACCATTTTCCCCAGAGGTACGGTTGTGATCATTGTTCTCAAAATTCTCCTTTAACATCAACGGAGATATCGATTTTCTTGTCGGACACACAGTTATGTTGCCTACGGGATAATTTTCTCTTGAAATTAAGAAAAGGAAAGGAAATTAACCAGACAGGCCCTCCCAGTGCCACCTGTGTGCTAATTTCCAGGTTCTTTACTTAAGGTATGTGACTGAATGTGTAATAATGGGGAAGTATGCTGAATCTGCTTGGCTATTTGGTCATTCGTGATCCAGGCCGAAAATCCAAAAGTTGATAGTCAGATAAAACTCCCATTGTCAGATAGATTTGGTTAGGGCAGATCGTAGTGTTAGCTGAAGTAAAATTGAATCAAAATACCATGTTATGGATCACCAACTTCCGGAAACCAAATGCCATGGACCACCAATACCAGAAAACTATCTCTATGGAAAACAAGACAAAAGAAATTCATATTGTGTTTGTGAAGCAACCAGAATGGTAAGCGACAGTCTAATTTATTGCCTTTTTTCTGCAGGTTTATGGGGAGACATCATACGATCTGATCTGTCAGATGATTGATCAGATTGAGATCACGTCAGACGACTGTTTCATCGATCTTGGATCTGGAGTTGGTCAGGTTGTCTTGCAGATGGCTGCGTCAACATCTTGTAAAATATCAATAGGCGTTGAGAAAGCTGATGTGCCATCGAAATATGCTGATGTTAGTATATGATTGCTTTGCAGTTGCTTTCTTTGTTTTCATTCCAATCGAGTGCTTTCTCACAACTTTCAGATCTGTTTTTTTTTTGCAATAATGCACCATAAAATAACATACATCCTCAGCATAATAGATCAAACGTGTGTAGCTGGAGTCAAGTGTCTGAAAAAAGTCACTGAACAAAGCCAGAAAAGGTTGTGATCGATTCATAGCTGAAATATTTTACGAAACAGACTGGTTTATTGCAATCACTTGCAATTTTCCTGTTGAACGTTGGTTACCTGTTAAAAATGAGGCCTAAACTCCAGTTCGGTACAGGGTGGTGGAAAATATTCACATGCATTCACTGAGAACACAAGGAAATCTCCAATAAAATCACATCAAAAGTGAAAGAAGAACCATTTGGTTGCATGTGTGCCAAATGCCTTCACCGAAAAATCTCTCGAGAAAATTTAAGTGTAGTAGAACTTCTGGGATTGCCCGCATATCGACCTACCTTCATTGTGGCTGTAATTAGATTGATATTGGGGAAGGGATTTTCGGCTCATAGGGGATTTAGGATTTTTGTAGCAATGATATGCATAATTATATGCTCTCCGGAAATGGGAAAAGTTTTCTGAGGGGTAGTTTGCTGTTAAAAAAGTATGTCAAGAGGATGGCTTTATAGGTACGTGATCACAATGCAATGGGTAAGTACCAATATGATACCATAGCTATCATAGGATGGGAACTGTGGTGTCTATGGTATCCAATGATACTTTATCTATGATACCAATACCACAGTATTCTTATAGATACCGTAGAACTAGAACTAGAAGATCTGAACATTGCATCTAAGACTAAAATCAAGTCCATTTAGATCACCAACCAAAACGTGCAGAGCTGGAAACATTGTTGCCAATTCTTTTGTCAGCTTTCTCAGACAGATGGAACACATTCAATTGAACCAGTGACTCGCCAGACAGCCACCTTGATGCTGAAAAACAATTTTATCGGTCATCAACTGCATTTGATATTGCAGCTTGAATGCCGACAGTGCACATTCCTTTGATTTTTTGCACCTCAAATCAGACAGATTGACTGTTGGTTCGCTTGGATTTCTTCAATTTTCGTGCGTTGTTTCCATGTCTCACTATCTTTTCACCACTGTCTTATCGTGGATCCTCATGGCGTTCGTTGAAGCAGATTTTTGTTTTTTTTCTGGCTGAACCTGGAGGATTAAGTGTGAAATCGCATAATCCCCATATGCAGGATGAAAACATGTTTTGTGGTATGGTTCAAAAACATTGACAAAGGACCTTCTTTAAACTCTGACAAGCTCTTGGTCACATTTCGAAAGCTCGTTTGCAGTTGAAACAATTTCTAGGGACAATATGCGCACAGGCATCCATATAATTACGAGTATGTCCAATCAGAATGATGTCTATGAAAAAAGTGTAAATAAGTGCACAGATCAGGCATGAGAATTGATTTGGTCGGTCTGCAACAATTTTTTGGCATGTTTTCTGAATATGTGAGGGCATTTTCAGAGCTTTGCTGTTGTGACCTGAATTTGTCCACAAAACACTAAAAAATGATGAAGCTGGCTGATGATTTGTTGTGACCTGCCATTGTTGAGCCAGGGCTTAAATTCTGTCTGCTCCCTCCGGCTCGCAGAGCCAGCCAAACCTGGAGATGCCACCTTCAGGAGCCAGCTGCCAGTTTTCGCCTGGGAGGTGGAAGCCTTTGGAATTGGTCCTTGTGTGGAAATTCTGATCATTTTTTTTTTTGTAAAAAGTGGCTGGTGTTGATGCGTATGTGTGTCCTCTTAGCCTGAAATCCTTCTCCTTTTCTTGTCCCATCACAGATGTAATGGGCCTGAATGCCATTTTTAAAACTTTCTGCCCGTTTCGAAATTGGTTTGGGATTTGTTAAGCATTTTTTTTTTCAATTTGCTTGACTCTTGTAGCAAATGAACATTCAGTTCCGGAAATGGATGAAATGGTATGGCAGAAAATACGGCGAGTACAAATTGCTGAAAGGTGATTTCCTGGGTCTTGAAAATCGAGATAAGATAACATCGTCAAGCATTGTTTTTGTCAACAATTTTGCATTTGGACCGACTGTCGACCACATGCTGAAGGAGAGGTTTGCTGATCTCAAAGATGGTGCAAGAATTGTGTCATCAAAATCGTTTTGCCCTCTCAACTTCAGGATAACAGACAGGAACTTGACAGGTTAGTTTTTGGAAAGATTTTCAGAATGGCTTCCTCATTCCTGACAACTCCACTTCTTGGCGAATTTTTTTTTTCTTTTTTAATTTTCCAGATTAAGTGGGTTACATGCAGCTTACTACATGTGCAGTAAATGCCTTTCAGATGGAACATGGTGATTAATAATACCAGTTATTGTTCGAAAAATGGACAAAATGACGGTTGATCAAATTCCCCAAAGACCACACTTGTGTTTCTGTCAATCCGTCTCAACCTTCATCAGTTGCCATTCTTCTCTGCCATTTGAGCAGACTTCTACTACCTTGTTGTCTTGCTTTGCTGCATTTTCTCGCTAAACAGTATTTACTACTGTTCCATTTTGTTTCAGATATTGGTACAATCATGCATGTATCAGAGATGTCACCACTACGTGGCTCCGTCTCCTGGACAGGAAAGCCTGTTTCATATTACCTTCATGTCATCGACAGGGCCAAGGTTAATATTCTTAAAAGCTTAGCCAGCATCTAGAGCTGCTGTTTTTGGAATTTTCTGGAATCAAATTTGAAAATCCCAGTTTGGGGGGGGCAATGTTCATTTGAAATTAGTTCAGCAGACAGGCACCAAGTGCTGTTTTTTGTGTGTGTCTGTCGTCTGGCCCACATTCTCATGGAATTGCTCTTCCTGTTGTCAATACAGCTTTCAGTCTGCCTTTCACAATTTGGTTATCCTGCAAATGTGCAGCCATGTGTACATTTGAATGTGAAAGGTTTGCTCGTGGCAGGATGTGGCACTGAATGTCAGGATAATGACAAAAGGTTATTTCCCATCAATGATGGTGCATGTGTGCATGCTAAATATCGCATTCACCAATGCCATTATTGGGTGCTTCCCTGGGCCCCCTGCCAGGTGATGTGCCCATCAATTCCAAGGCCCCATTGAGGTTCAATTTTATGTTTTTGTGACAGTAAGCCATTCCCCATCAAAAAAATTCCACAAGTGAAAAGTAATACAAATGGTGTGATTGAGAACACAGGGTGGAAAAGTGATTACAGCTTGTATGTTCTCAGACTACCCTGGTGAATTTTATTTGATAACTCACCCGCAGAAATATTTGCTGTCCATGGTGACATGACTCCTCCCTCCAAAGCCTGTAGGTAAACATTGTCCATCCATGAAACCAGTGCCGTAAACACAGGTTCGCCTAAGCTGCTGGTGCTGAAAAAATTGGCACTGGCATAGCCCTAATGTTTTCTTTTCTTTTTGTTGTCTACATTCATATTCAGGAGATTGGTTGTTTCTGTATGAAAACTAATCACCCGGCATCCACATAATTATTTTGCCCTCATCCACCACACATCCTGCATGCACCAGTAAACAAGATTTTTATTCAGAATTGAAGATTCTAAACTTTTGCAAATGTACGTGTTATCATCATCGTGCATAATGAAATGCATTGTTCCAATGGGAACTCATCTCCATTCATTTCCCACCAACAATCTTTTCCCATCAACCATGCAAGTTGGTTGGTCAGCTTTTTGAATGAGGGTGCTTTAGTCTATTGTTTCGTAAATCTATGGCCTCTCGTAACTGCAAGAAATTAATGGTTCAAACTTTTACCAGTCCAGTAAAAACTCACACACAATATTTCCTCATTTTCAATACCAAATTTCTCCAGACACTTCTTATGAGTTGTCTTCCATCGGTTGAAACTAGATGTAAAGGAGGCAGTAGTGTAACCGTTGATTAGGTGGCATACCAATTTTATTTCGGGTGAGAATTGTCGTAAAGATCCTGAACATCTTGCATTGCTGTTCAGGCTGACATGCTTTGGTTTATAATCCAGCATTCTTGAAATTTTTAGTCAATTATTTACTTTTTTTTTCCCTTCTTATAGCTTGAAAGATATTTTCAAAGAATGAAGAATCCCAAGTGTAAGGTGAGTTCTGTAAGTTTCCAAAACTCATCTTTTTGACTTGTTACTCTCTCTAGTTTTTATTTTGAACGCTTGTAAGTGCCTGGATGAAAGATATTTCGTTTTCCAAATTATTGTCCAGAGGCATCATATTATTTGTCATTTTTTGCGAGTACACTGAGCTGAATTTGGAATCACATTGTCGATTTTGTTAGCAAATGCAGTTGTAATCCAAGCAAATTGGATGGTGGGCAACATTTTTCCATTTTTCTAAATTTCATTAAGTTCCAGTGATGTGCTGGAAGAAGCTTTTGTCTCCTTAGCTAGTTTATCGCATTTCTATTACCCATTGGTTTGGTCATTTCAGTGCCCTTTTTCTCGGAGATGCATTCTCAGAATGCGGTATTCTCATCTTGCTTCATTCTCATGAAGATAATGTTATTTTTGATTTGCTCACATCTTCACTTTAATTCCATTAAGGTGTTCATCGTGAATGAAATCCATCACATAACAGTTTGTGACGATGTCATTGTTTGTGGTTCATTGCTATTGACTGCATCTGCTCGATTGTCTCTACCGACATCTTTTTGTTTTTCTTACCTTTCAGGATTCTGATGGCTTACCGAACCATCGGCCCCAGCGCTCACGGCGTGACATCACTCGGAGTCCGGGCTTTTGGAACGGCACAGCTGAATCTGTGTTGATAAAAGAAACCAGAGATAGTGATGAAAGCATGTGTGGCTCAGCCTCAACTGCCATTTCGGCGGTTGGTCCAACCACAAGAAGAGCCTGGCAAGACTTCTGCACAACCAGCAATAGTGTCAGCAGTGTGAATATGAACGGATTGAGCAACAGTGGAAGCGGGAAAGAAAGCGAAAGTAACTGCGGAAGGAAAAGCGGGAAGGAGACGCAAAGCGACGAGGAGTCATCTGTCGGATCCATTGGTATGTGATCTTTTCTGATTTGATCTCTTTATATCCCCACAAATTATCAGCACATAATTTTGATCCCATTTTCAGCTCCTCACGCTTCTGGATGGCTCAGCTCTTTGTGCTCGCTTTGCATTTTCCTGTTTTTTTTTTGTTGGCCCCCAGAGCTCTCTGCTGCCCAGTCGGGTTTTTCTTTTTGTTTTGCAGGTGATCAAAGATGGATCTTATTTGGCCAAGCCAAGATAAAGTTTATCTACCCCATTCTTTAGGAACCTTAAAAACGATCTTAAAGCCCTTAAGGGATGTTGTCACGTGGCTATAGGTACCTTAAGAATGACACACTGAGGAGTCAATCGTCCACTAAAGGTCAAAAGAAATGCAAAGCAGTCACCTAAAGTGGAGGTGCCCATAATGTTGGGCAGCTCTAAACACTCTAAACAGGATCGAAAGTTATCCCATTTCTGTATTTATTTTGTTGAACAGAAAACTTCAGTATTTTAGTACTTTGCACTGGAAGTTTTGATTATTTTGATCACTGGAAGCCAGTGATAAAATGATCTTTCTTGTTTTTGTTGTCGGTTAGATTCCTATAGGAATGAGGCATTCATTTTCTTGCAGTTCACGGATTTTTTTTTAATCATTTTGTCACATTCCTATTACTTTTACCTCCATTGTGTGGTTTTGTTGGTAAACCTGGTAAATCCTTTGTGGTGTAACCACAATAATTGCGCACAGATAGAACTTGTAACAGACACAGATAGCACTTGTAATTAAGCGGGGTAGTCATTACATCTAACGAAAGTTGTTAGCTACTCTGTGTTTGCTACCGTAACACAATGCAATTTTAGCTAACTGGTTGACAAAATTGCTCATGTGTTGTTTGCCAAGAATTTTCCATAGTGCAGTAGTCCAAAACATTGCTCGATTCAATCCACACTCTATCCCCACACCCCATCCAAACCTGTTCTAACATTGAATGCATATGGTACAAACCGGTGTGGTGGAGTGGTAACCATTCAGAATTAATTTGGTGTTATAATTTACTGTTTGAGATGATGGTTTGTTTGACAGACTGTTTTGTCTTTTAGAATCGGTACTTTTCCCATCGCTTGTGTTTGCCAACGTGGAATGTTGTCTCGAGTAATTCTACAGTGTTGAATGATATTTTGAATGTACTCTATGGATTTTAAGCACAGGTACATAATGTTCTGCAATTTTTGCATTTTTTTGTTTCCTTTCTAGACAAGCATGGCTATTTCTGCAAGTGTGTTGTGTTTTTTCTTTCAGGAAGAAGTGCCAAACCACGTATCCGCAAAACAATGAAGAGAAAGTTACGTCGTAAGATCCCTCCCGACAATGCTTCTCCCATACCGGTTCCCATCCTACCGGTAGTAACACAGATACGTTTGCCACGACCAAAATTGCGTAGAGGCAAGTTACGACGAGGAAAGGGTCACCGTCCAATTAAGATAAATGGTCTGGATTTGCTCCACACTCAAACCTTGCTGAGCACATCACCACAGACCAGCGGGAAAAGAATCCCACCTGCTCCTGGATGCATCGACAAGCAGTTGACGGCATTCAGCGCTGGAGTGGGACACGAGGAGCTAAGTGTTACCAGTGCAGGAATTCCGTATGCCTTGCAGCTTCTTCTCGATATGTATCGTCAACAGTTTATGGAGATGATCGAGATTATGAAGGACGAGAATTTCAAGATGTCGATTGAGAAAAGAGCCATGGAGGAGAAGGTAGGCCATTTCTCAGATCCTTTTCTTGTCGGGCTTTTAGGAGTGTGTGGTAAAATGGCACGACCATTTTAGGCATTCTTGGATGCTCCTAGGAAAAAGTGTCACATTTTTAGCACACAAAAAAATGTTTGTGGAAAAAAATTGGAATCCACACTTTTGAATAAAACACTAAATATTGCATACCTGTGGCTATCGTGTGTTGGTATTATGGTATTTGGGGTCTCTGGGGCTCATTTTGTTAGCTAAAACCCGAATGGAATGTACCTAACACTGTTTGTATAATAGAGGAGAACAGTGACTACTAGCCTGTGTTTTTGGTGAATGTCTCCACAAACTAACTGTAACTATTGTTTGTCCATAATTAATATGTGTTTTGTTTCAAGAGGAGACCCAACTAAGGCAGCAGGTTGCCAAGAATGCATTCAACTTTACTCTGAAGTTTTAGCACACAAAAAAAGATCACTTGCATCTTGGTCATTTTTCTGCATGGTGGTATCTCCCCCGAAATGATGCCAGGCATGACAGCCTTGCTGGGTGAGTTTGGAATATTTCCACTTTGGTCAAAATTGGCTCACTTTCCACGTTCATCGTGGGGTCACCCTTAAAGCAGATCCATAGACATTCATGATCTTATAAAGCTGCGTCAGAATGGACAGATTTTTTTTGCACCAGACGATCGATCACCTGCCCAACACAGATTTACAGTTGCAGCAATGGTCAATGCTCCAATGTTCTCCTTTGCACATTGCTGCAAGTGACAATTTGTTTTGGACGGACGGTCGAGAAACGTCTGATGAAAAAATCTGTCCATTCTGACGTGGCTTTAGGGGGGGAGGGAGGGGGGAGAACCTAGATTTTTTGTAAAAAATGAAAAAATCAATTTTTAATGAGTGGATCAGATGTGCTGAAATCTCAAAATTTTTGTTTTGAAAACCAATTACAAATATCTTTTACAGAAAAAATGGCATACGAAAGACCAGAGGCATGTTTTTGACGTTCGTGGTGAACGAAAATATTCAACAGTAAAACGAAAATATTCTTGATCTTTAACGTTATTTTTCTCATTTTTGTTTATTGAGCATTTTTTGTTCCGCACTGTGTATCTCGGCCATTTTTGTGTGACCATGTTCAAATTTGGTGTACTTATGTAAACAAAAAAAAAATCTAAAACGATTGACAAGGCCATAATGACAATTTTGCCTCCATTATGAGTTACCTATTCTATTCACAAGTCAAAGGAAAAAATGCTAAAAATTTTCCGGTTTTTCTAGCGGAGTGAGAAAATCACCTGCCACACAATACTGGGACCAAAAACAAGAAATCAGGCCTTGTCAAAAGTTTATCAGGCCTTGTCAAGCCACATTATCTTACTAATTACCAACACAATCGGTAAAAGAAAGCATGTTAATGTCCGATTTCTTACGTATCTGAGCTTTAATTACACTCCAGAGTGATACCTTTATTGCGTGACTAAAGTCCGATTGAAAGAGTTTATTTTGTAGAAAAATGCTATTTTCAAGGAAGCCCGTTTAGGCCCGTCGGAGAAAGGCCTAAAACGATGTAGGCAGTAAAAATTGTGCTTAGGCACACATGATTTTGATATGGCCAGCTGTTGGTGTTTTTCAGAAAGTCACCATGATTTGCAACCTTCTTACGTTTTGTTTTCGTTTCGGGTTTGAGACGTAATGTCTTTTTGTGTTATTTAACAACACAGAAGCGTAACGAACAGCTGCAGAAGCAGGTACGGCAGCTTGAGAAGCAGAATGAAATGCTGCTGAGCGATACTATGGCCCTTCTCAAGGAGAGGTTCGCTGAGATTGGTGTGAAAGCCGAGAACGAGCCGGAATTTCTCAAGCTTGCTGCTGCCACCTACAACAAGAATGGAGAATTGAAGAAGAGACTTGTCGAGTTGGAAGAGGAGGTTAGGGAGTGTGTGTGTGTCTTTTTAGCTGGTAGCTGCTTAATTTTAATCTCTGTTGGATGTCCTGCTTTATTTGAATGCTTGCAAAGGAGGTTCGGACAAGAAAGTTCGGGGGCGAGTTAATTCCACTGATTCCACATGATAGTGTTTGATCATGTTGGTAGTGCCATTTTTAGGTTAAGCATGAAAAGAGCATTCATTACCTACGAGGTGGAAATTGCTGCATACAACACAGCATTGGTCATGCAACTTTGGTTTTCTCCTTTCTCTTGTAGCAGTGGGCCTATGAAATAAATGCTTGGATCTTGAAGATGTGTGGAAATTAGAGGAATAAAGAATTGGCTTCCACAAACCTGTTAGTTATTGAGCGTTCCATTTGACAGATTCCAGTCCATTTGAAGCAGGGCCAATTTGTACCAACTCCAGGATGATGCCCCACAATGTCATGACAGATGGTGCCCTGTTATCCGATGCATAGAGACCACACATATTAGGGTTGTCCAGCAAGCTCCGCCCCTGACGATGAAAACGATGTTTGATTGTTACAACTCACCATTATTTCTCAACAAAATCTCCTCCAATGGCTTTGCACTTGATCCAACTATGCTCCAGTGCTTTGATACCATTTTGAAAGAAGTCTTCGTCAAGGTGCTCCAAATGTGTATCGACAGCATCCATTACCGCAGTGTCATCTGGAAATGCCCTTCCAGGAAGATTTTCTTTTAGTTTCAGCATGGTTTTGTTGTTCTTTTCGGTTTTAGTTCTTTTAGTTTAGGTGGTGGTCACTTGGGGCTATATCTGGAGAATAGGGTGGGTGATCCAATAATGGAAGCGCTGATCATGAAAAGCAAATGCCAAAATGGGCTTGTGGGCAGGTGCGTTGTCCTGGTGGAAGAGGACTCCACGTCTCAGCATACCCCGCCTCTTGTTCTTGATAGCCTCGCGCAACTTTGGCATCAAGTCTAAATAATTGGCCTGATATGCAGTCAATTTCAATAAATCTGTCGAAAAAACCTGTAGAAAGAAGAAATAATGTTAAAGCTGAAAACACGTCGCATTTAACCAGGTCAGGGGTGGAGCATGCTGGACAACCCTGTAAGTGTTTGACCGTAGCCTCCGATATAACAAGGCCAGGGATCAAAGTCGTCCTATAATGTCCTATAATTCCTATATTTTTTAACATGTCCTATTTTGTCCTATATTTGTGGAAAATGTCCTATAATTTCTATATTTTGGAGACAATTCTGAAAATATGACTTTTTATGCCTTGAGATGCCTTTTGGAGAACCCAAATTTGTCATAAGGCTCCAGCTTCTGGGGGACTCCGTCCCCCAGACCCCCTACTCCTGAAGCGGATGTCCCACTTTCGCCACCAACTGATCTTAGAAAACCCACCTTGAATCTCATCGAAAACAAAAAGCTATCTTTTGATTATGAATCCTGAGGAAAGTGGGGCGAGTACTTTGAGAATGTATCCTTTATGCCAAAAACATGGTTTTAAAGTATCGCGGTTGAAATTTTAGAGCCATTGCCCTGCTGGTATTGGCTCCCATAACTGCTATCGGTAATAACTTGAGAAGAATCTGGAAATCAGGGATTCTGATTCCATCAGGGAAAATGCTCAAAACACAGAATAATCATGGAATTTTTGATTGAAAAGAAAAACTGATGTCAAAATAGCAACTAAAAATCCCAACAATAGTCTTTTGTAGATGTAGGTACCAAAAGAAAATATTTTCCTTGTGATGTTTTTGTTTCTGACAAATTTTGTGCAGTGGTGAATGGTGACACCAACATACCATGCAGAGTATATATCGGTGCTTCTTCAGCATCACCCAATAGCGATAGAATTTGTTTTCTGCTTACAAAGTGGAAACACTGATAAAAATGGGAACCGGACAGTTGGCCGCCGTGGACATCTGGCCGCCGAGGACATCTGGCCTCCGAGGACATCTGGCCGCCGGACATCTGGCCGCCGGACAACTGGCCGCCGTGGACATCTGGCCGCCGGACATCTGGCCGACGGACAACTGGCCGCCGTGGACACTTGGCCGCCGTGGACATCTGGCCGCCAGACATTTGGCCGCCACGGACATCTGGCCGCCGCGGACATCTGGCCGCCGCCCGCTAGCAGTTTAGCCGCCTCGACATTGTTTCATTCATGAACATTGCGATGACGTTGGACATTGCGCGAAGGATATCATTATTTATTTATTTTTATATTTTTATTTAAAAACGATGCCGTCACAAAACGTCTTGCTGACAAGACCGAAAAACAGCATTCTAGTCAAGATGAAGAAAAGTTAAAACAAATAGAAACAGCGTAACATCTGGCAGAAATCATTCAAACAAACTGAGTTGGTGAGACGGGGGAACGTACCTGGTCCGAAATATTTAGGTGCGAATGGTATTAAATTAGGTTAGGTTAGGCTAGGTTATAGGTTAGGTTGGGATAGTGTTTGGTTTGGTCAAGTGAGATTAGTTTTACTTTGATTTGGTGAAGATTTAGCGAGATAAGCAACATTCAATCTTAAAGTTTTTCGGACCATATGAATCCCGACCCGGCGCGACACTTCTTCGGGATGCACTTTTCTGCGAGGTAAAGGGGTAATAGATCTGGCCGCTTTGAGCATTCGTCCGCCGTTTGGTCATCGCAACATCTGGAAAGCTTCAACATTGAAATTGGCTGAAGCACAGTTTGAAGAGAAAATGGTTTTAAAAATTCTCCAAAAAAAATCTTTGGGGACAAAAAGTTCCGATTGGAGCGTTGACTGCAAGCAGCTTCACATTGCGACAATATGTCCAGCAAGCGATTGTTTGTAAAATGGGAAAGACTTGGGTGTTAGGGACCGGTGACAGAGATAGAATGGACTGGGACAGAATGGGACTGAGGCAGAATGGGACTGAGGCAGAATGGGACTGAGGCAGAATGGGACAGAGGCAGAATGGGACAGAGGCAGAATGGGACAGAGGCAGAATGGGACTGAGGCAGAATGGGACTGAGGCAGAATGGGACTGGGGCAGAATGGGACTGAGGCAGAATGGGACTGAGGCAGAATTTTTTCATTCGTTGCGGGCATGGAGTTAGGTGGGTTTAACATTCAGTAAAATGACATTGCTCCTCTCGAATTTCAATGGCGAAAAGAAATGACCACTGCTGCCTATAGTTTCAGCACGCTTTAGGATATTAAGATAAGGACGATGTGGGTAGGGTGGGATAGGTTAGGATACGTGTGTTAGGATAGGTTAGGTTGGGTTAGGTCAGGCGACGATCTTGGTTGCAACGGAAAAAAACGTTTTACGAAATTTAAAACCCAATTTTGAAGTTAACGCTTATCAACCATTTTTGGGGTAGGAAGAGAATGAATCCGTGGAAGCGGCTTGAGATTCTGGGACTTATGGAGGTGTACCTACCAAACTCCGAGTCCGGCAAGGGGATTCATTTTGCACGGATCAGCCGGTCACTTGTCCAGGACAGACTAAAGTTGGGAATGGTGTAATATGGGGAAAATAAAGCATTATAGGTACTTTATGGGAAATTCAACGTGATGCATGCCAAATATAGGAGAAAGCAACGATATAAGGTCATGAATTTGAAACGTCCAACGTCATCATTGATGTCCAACTGTCACGTGTAGCGGCGGCTTAATCTCCACGGCGGCCAGATGTCCGCCGCGGCCAGATGCCCTCGGCGGCCAGATGTCCATGGCGGCCAGTTGTCCGGCGGCCAGATGTCCGGCGGCCAGTTGTCCACGGCGACCAGTTGTCCGGCGGCCAGATGTCCACGGCAGCCAGATGTCCAACTCTGGCGGCCAGATGTCCGGCGGCCAGATGTCCGTCGGCCAACTGTCCGGGAACCGATAAAAATGCATGTTGATTTATCAGGAACCGAGGAAATGGAATGATATTCTGTACATTTCAGGGCAGAAAATGCGTTTCTGCATTTTCACCACCTGATCCTTCCTCTTCGTGTCATCAGAGATCTTTTTTGCACCCCCAGCACACAAAAATAGGTTAAAAACTTAAAATTGATCTAAGTGAAAAAGGAGAGAAAATTCGGGCTTGCAAATAAATTTTTGCAATGCATATTACACCTTTGGAGTGTTACACCATGTGCTAAAAGCAACCTGTTTCCTTTCCCGGAACTTTGAATTCCAGCCATACTGTTCCCAATGCTTTTAAACTCACGAAAAAAGAACGATTCTTTCAATGCCACCGAAAAATCCTCTGCAGCTCTTTCTTAGTCTGCAAACTTTGTCCCAACCAATGCAAATGGGGCATTGGAAACTGCCTTTCAATTCCGGGGCATTGGAAACTCTGTTTTCGATTCCTTTAGAATCGTGATTCCATCAAGGACTAGCGATAGCAATAGCGTGTCTCTTAATCCACAGTGCATCAAGGGTTCCGGATTTATCAGTATAAAGACACATATGACGGGGTCGGTAGGTACCTATGAATCCTATTCGTGTCTATCTTTTCCAGTTTTGTCCTATTTAAGAGAAAAAATGTGTCCTATATGGTCCTATAATTCCATCAGATTTTGTCCAATATTCCTATCTTATTTTTTTGGAAAGCGCTTTGAGCCCTGCAAGGCCATTGTGCAGAAATTAAAACTTGGTGTGACGTCACAGGACCGGATGATGTTTCGTTGAGTTTTGAAATACGTCCGAATGGCGGACCTCAGCGCGATGCCCAAGGAATCTTACATTTCTCTTGAACTAGACGACGGATTTTGATGAAACTTCCCGTGGTAGAAAGCAGAAAAATGAGCTATTTCAAATATGTAATGATTCTAATCTTTCTGCAGCTAAAACTGCGCAATTATTTCAGGAATAAAAGTGCTTCGGTTATGATGCGAAAGAATTCCATATTCCTGACATGTTTTGATTAATTGCACGATTTTTTCTGATGCAACGTGGTTTCGACTTGTGGAAGAGTTGTAGAGGAAACTTTCAGCTTTCCAAAAACTCCAAAATCGTTGCATTTGAACACAATTTGACTCTTATCAAGAGAGAAGACATGGAAGCATTTGTTTTTGGTGCAAGAACACGCATCGAAATGTGTCTTGAAAAGAGTGAATTGATGTTCAAATTCAATGATTTTGGTATTTTGGGAAAGCTGAAAGCTTCCTCGACAACTCTTCCGCAGGTTAAAACCACGTCGTCACAATGGAAAAAATCGCACGATCATTGAATATACGTGGCAGAAACTTTTGCTAAAATTGAAAAAATTGCGCAGGCGCGAGGCATCGAACCGGGGTCCTCTCACATCCAAAGCGAGAATTCTACCACTGAACCAAGAATGCATCTTGGGATTGGGATTGGCAACTGTCCTTTTTAAGAAACAACGCCAATGTGCCGGCAGCGCTGTGAGCATTTGTTTTGAAATCTGCACTTGCATCTGAGAAAAAGGACAGCGGAGAATTGGGAACTTGCCTTCTTTTTGGCCTTTGAACTGACATTTTTATGAAAGTGTTTTGGTATAATTTTTGCAACATACAAGTCCTGTGATCTTTTTGCATTCATTTAAAAGATCTGCACTCATATCTGTTCATGATATTTCAAGAACGAACAATTTTCTCAGCGCATTCCCACTCCTCCCTATGCATTTCTTCGCAGTTTCCCGTCGGGTCGTGTGACGTCACCAAACCAGCGTAATGGCCTTGTTATATCGGAGGCTACGGTTTGACATGTCCTGTGAAGTCTTGAGATCCACATGTTGGTTCCTCTTGTTCTGCATCTCAGGTATCGTGTGCTTGTTACAGCTGTATGCCAATGGTGGCATGGCGAACTGCTCCTGATGCCACTGCAAAAACATGTATAAGGTTTGTGCAGTGCATCCATGAGTTCCAAAGAATGGAACTCAAATGAAGGGACCTTGTTTCATTTACTCCCACCCCACCTCTTGAAGCTTTGAAAGAAATGCTGCAAAAACACGGTTTTTCCTTCATCATTATTCTGCATTTTTTCTTTTTTTTTTAGGTCGGGAAGTTGGAGGAAGAAAATAAGAAATTGTCTGAGCAAAAGCAAGCAGAACTGGTTGAAAAGTGCAATGCTATTGCCACTGCCAACGGAATAAGCAAGGTTTGTTTTGGCTGGTTGGCTTAGACTTATTTTGAACTATCACATATCGACAATGATGATCTTTTGAGCCACGCTCAGCATTGAAATTGTAAAATTGTTGGAGGGGTTTTGTCTGGCCAGCCTGTCCGTGGTGCTTCTATCCTTTCTGTCGGTTTTGTTTTATCTTTGCAGCTGCTTTTCAGTCTGGCCAACGAGAGCCGGGGCTCGCTGAGCAACTTGAACTTGTGCAGTGCACATGTTATGTACTGGCTGTCATGTCGTAACACAAGTTTGGATGCATTCTATTTTCATACCCTGAATTACTTTAGGGCTTGGAGGCTTCATTGTCATGTCTCATGGGGAAATGTGACGCCAGAAATGGTGCAAGGCATCACATCTGGTCAGATATCCAGGGTAAAGTAAAAAGTTATTCTAATTTAGTTTGGTTGTAGACTGGCATCGTTTTAACAATAACATAGTCTTCTTCAACCAGAGAGATCCTCTCTCGAGAAGTTAATGCAGATGCAGACAAAGAGTGATGCTTTAGTCCAACTTCCAACTGACTGTTGCGAAATTAAGTTCTAAAAAACGTTTGTTGGTACTGGCGATAATCTTATTATTTTTCATTTTCCTCTTCATTTTCACCTGACAGACGATCATGGAAGTACCAGGTTCCGATAGCCGTGACAGCATCTTGCGTGAAATAACATCCATGCTGAACCAGCGTCAGAAGTTGTACAGTCAGGCAGCATCTTTAGAGGTTGAAATAAAATCACTCGAAAGGATGCACGATAGCAAAGTACAGTATCCAATAAAGACATCCCTTTCTCCGGTTACACCTCCAACTTCAGCACACGCTTCACTGCCACCTAGCCTTCTTTCGTATCCACCATTTAACAACGGTGCTCTAACCATCACTCTGTCGCCAGTGAAATCCACATCAGGTTCACAGATGCCACAGCAAAAGAACAGCCCATTCGAAAATGGTGCAGCGGTTATTCAGGCTGCATCGTCGCCGAGCCCGACGAAAGGTAAACGCCAACGGGATGTGAGGACGAGGTTTCAGGAGTGGCCTGAAATCCCGGATGTCGGCAAAATCCAGGAGTGTGATCCAGAGCTGTTGGCTCAGAAGATACTTGAAACGGGGAGGCAGATCGAGGCTGGTAGAGCTGGCGACTTCAGGAAGTACCAATTGCAGAACGATGGAAGTGCAAAACCGGCCTACACAGACAGAATGCTCTTTGTGGATGGTAATCCGAGTGTTCCCACCCACAATTCAATGGCCGCCGGGTTGGATTTGATCAAACGGGATCTGTCAGAGAGCACAGAGCCACCACGCCTCTTGGATTTCGAGGACAGGCTTCAGAGCATGATAACTAGCATGCTGAGAAAGGAAGAGGTGGCAAGTTCTCTTCCTTCCCAAGATTCCAACACCGTCATTCGCCAAAATCCAATCCATGATGGCTCATTTGTTCAACCGCCTCATCAGTACGAGGCAACTTATCCAAGCACCAGTCAGCAGGGCATCCCATTTTCAAATCCAAATGCCTTCGCCCAAAATGCTCTGATGTGGGCCAATGATTCTGTGGCCACAACACAGATGAATTTTGCCAGGCAGGCTTTATTTACAGGAGATGCTTATGACAAGCAAAGCGAATTTTATGATAGGAGCCTAATTGCAGAGAGAAATAGGCAACACCTGATAAACAGCAGTGCAGCACATCATAACGTCAGCCTGCTGGCCGAGGCTGCTCACATGGTTGCTACCTCCCATCCTCTTGCCCAGTCCCATGCTCGGCTTGCTTCGAACTACACTCGGAAATCCCCGACCAAGCAGCCATCGTTTCAGAGACACTCCAGCCTTGAGAAGGCAAGCTCAAGGTCGTTGGTCAGCATGAGCGGTTGTTCCGACGATGCAGGTAGCTATGCCCGTACAATTGGAGATCTCGTCAGTGGTGAGATCGAGCGGACCTTGGAAAGGTCATCAAGCCACGTTGGAATTCTAACCACAAAGAAAATTGATTCACAGAGGGATGTCACTTTCAAGAGTTCCCCGCCCAGCCCACCTCCTCCGCCCGCGGTTTATTCACCGATATCACGACCGAGCAGCACCGAAGATGGTAACATTACCCCAACGCCACCAATCAACCATCAAGAAGTTCTGGAGGGTCTGGCCTACCATCTTGGAGGTAGCAAAACCAACAGAGCAATTCAGAACGATCAGATGGTTTTTTCACAACATTTCGCTGGGCAGAACTATTCGCCTGCACAGATCATTTCAACCCACCCGTACACTGTCGCTACAGGTGGTGTGGTATATGTCAGCTCACTATCAGATAAGACCTCATTTTCTCCGGAATGTAGAAAACCCCACGCTTTTTCCAATCAGCCTGCAGCAATGGGGCATACTCTTTCTGTCTCAACAGCAAGCATGAAGGACTCTCCGCAAGCTGCTTACAATCCAGTCTCTCTACCACAAGTTGACATGTGTTCTTCTTTTCGGGAGTCATATTTTCTCTCCGATGACATCCCGTTTTCCGCAGTGAATAGAACACCCATTTCTTCTGCCCACCAGGTGCAGTTGAGATCGCCAAGCGTGACTGAATTTCCTGCTGTGGAAGGCTTGGCTGCTACACTCCAGTCACGGTTCCTCGAAGCCAGACCATCTGTGCTGGGAAATGCAGGTGCCGGCGGCAACTCTCCTTGTCCATCACCGAGGTCTGTTCACTCAGCACCACGTACTCCAAACCCAAGTCCGCTCACCAAATCCGACTCTGATTCTTCTCCATGTAAAAACAGCTTTGACGAAAGTTTCCACAAACAGAGAACTCCACCTTCATTCACAGCTGGTCCGAAGGCAATCAGCTTATCAACTGAAATGGCAAACAATTTGGAACAGAGGGCATCTCTCATAAAAATAGCATCACCTGGTGATTCAAGTGGAAATTGTGAACAGCAAAAGAAGAAACAGCAAGCTTCGTCTTGTCCGGCTATTCCTCAGAACACCATTTCATGTCCAGGGAGCTTCCAGACCCACATTGTGGGAATGAAGCGAGGACCAACTGAAGGCAGCAACTCTGGTTTGATGTGTAAGATCCCGAAACAAGGCCGGGATGATGGACAAAACGACGGTGCCTGTCGGAGTTCATTGTCTCCCTCAGTTGATAAACCACCCACCCCGGATTCCGTTCTGCCCGTCTCATCACAAAGATTAGCCACAGTGATGAGCAGACCGACCA
>JASGXE010009914.1:0-42856 GCA_030068105.1 Sinentomon sp. SZTP_YWyxl
TTTTTTCTCGGCCAACTAGAAAACCATCAGTTAATAAAACCATTCTTTCGCCACAGGGTGTTGTTCAAGTTCGCTGTTTATTTAACTGTCTATCTAATCAACTTGCTTTCTGATCGTTTACATCAGAACTTTGGATTGTTATTGAACTGATGGTTTTCGTCAGATCTGGCCGTTATCGAAATTAAACCCTGGCGCTGAAACATGACCCGTGGCAAGGGAAAATCATATCCTGTGGCCAATGCCAAGTTGCGCAGCTTGAACTGATACGAAGTGCAGGCAAAGTCGCCGGTCTGACGGACTCAGTAAACAAAAGTAACAAGACAGTGTCTGAACTGAAGGACTCAGTGTTTTCATTGCTTGCTGCCCTAAGTTCGAGGACATTGAAGGTCGCTTTGAGTCTCTCGAACAGTCACTTGCTTCTCTTGTCCGACAATTTGAGGTAGTTGTCGCCAGTGCAGCAGTAGACCAGCCGCCTGATGTGGCCCCATGTCGACTTCACAGCCAGCATCACCTCGCCTTTCAGTGCCTGGTAAAGTGTTGGTCGTCTATGTTCTGAAACCATTCTTCCAACTCCGAGGATCGCAAGTGAGCCCTTCGCAGATGACTCCAACCCCGCTGATGCCACATTCAATGATGGTGGCCACGAAGGGGAACCGGCTCCATCAGTCCTGACAGACCACGATTTCCCTTCCTTGGGTGGTGTGAATTCACCCTTAAAATGTTATCCCCCTTTTGTTGAAACTATGGACTGCCGCCATCACAATGAGGATAATCTCGCAGCGCCACCAAGTCATGGAAAAAACTCACAGAAGAGTGCCACAAACCAGACCGATTTGCCTAACCCTGAGAAGCCTGGGAAACCGTAGAAGAGAAAGCCTTCATCTTCAACGCCGATATAGGAAGAACAACAGTGAAGAAACCTAAAATTGAGTGGCCTTCACAGTATAATTGTTTTATTAGGTAACGAACAAAACAAGGCAAATCAAGCAGGCTTCCTCAATATGTGACATTTACTGGAAGCTCCTGGTCAGGATTTTGTACCTGCTGGTGAACACCGTCGTTTGAAATCACCTGATTCGGCCAACCCATCTCTTGCTTGTCCAATTACCATCCCGCAGGGCGCTCAGTGTCCGAGCAACCCTCTTGATGGCCATATTCAGCAGAGCCAGCTCCTGCGAGATTCTTGCCTCGCTGGTCGAAGAATGCAGATCCCCGTCCTAAATACTGGCAGTCCCGGCCTCCCTGTCCAGGTTCTGTCCCCCGTGCAAAACGTCAACCTTGTCAATGTCATCCAGACCCAGTCAAAAAGAGGTCTTATTTTCCCAAGCGCCAACATCGTAGTGGGTCACCGCATGAACGTATTCTAGTGCTTGGTGATTCATTAGTGAGGGGTTGAAGCAGCTTTCTGCCCAGTTCAGGCATCAGTGTTTTTGCATTGCCAGGTGTCAGAATTGGCTAACTGGAGAGTTTTGTGAGGTCGTCTACGTCACTACTTGACAGCATTGAAACTAATTCTTCACGTGGGTACGAATGACCTACGTTACTGCACCAGCACGGAACTGTTGCCATGCAAGTTTGCTGAGCTGGTGAGTGCCCTGAAATTGAAGGAGCCAAATCTTGTGAACATCGCAGTGTCCGCACGCAATAATGCAACGTTCGGATATTCCTTCAAAAGTTATTTACGATATCAAATGTGCATTCATGCGAATCTGTCATTCCAAATCTTTTGTGTTTTCGGACATCAACCATGACTTTCATTCATCGTGGATGAAACATGATGGCATTCATTTGACGCACGCCGGACAATTGCAGCTGTCTTGCTCAATTCGTTTTCTTCTTAGTATTATTTCAAAAAACGCATCATTTTCGGGGCACTCTGTTCAGGCATTCGCCATCAATAATTCCTCTAATTCTCGCTTACCTGCTTGAACTGTCGTTTATATAAAATGTTTTTACAGCGCTTGCAGGTTTTCGCTGTTTGTGACTCGGGAACACAAAGCGCACACTGACCGTTTTTGATTCTTCCTGTGTTTCATCCTGTGCCAACAAGGCCCCGTCATGGCAATGTGAAAAATCACAATGGTGGAATATGTGTAAAATATTTTTTGAAGTTATAAAAGTGACAAACAAATCCGTACATCAACATAACATTATGCATTTTTACATACGAATAACATCATAAGGTGCGTCTTCCTCCTGCAATGTATGTGGGAGCTTCTTCATTGATTTTCTGCTCCTCAGTTCTCATCCTTGCAAACTTGTTCAAAAATTTGAGGTTGAGGGTTTTTTACCTTATCTGCGTTTTGTTTTTTCCGCAACACTTTTTTCTGCAAGAACCTTATGCACAAAACAGTGCATATCTGTTAAACTAGAGCAGCTATAAAAAAACGGAAGACACCATCTGAAAGAGCACACTTCAATCGACAAAATGCATGTAGTATCTAAAAACGGTCAATTTTCACATTTTTCATCATTTTTGGGTGAAGCGTCCCCTAAAATGTCAAATCAGCTGCAGAAAAATTCAAAACCATTCTATCATCTGTCGTGGAAACCATGACTGGCTATGTCATTGACTGTGTTGTTTTTGTCAAAGTATGCCAAAAATGAATTGGAGAAGTGGAATTTTGGAGAGACCATGAAGGCAAGTGTGAGAAAAACTTTGAGGGCCCAAATATGGAAGCGGAAGGTGCTCGTCAGGTCCATTGAAGTCTGCAACCTACGATACATGACAATGTTATCGGATGGTGATGCCAAGACCCTGAGGACACAGTCAAGAAGAAGAATGTGTCAATCGCATTTCAAAAAGACTTGTAACGGCATTGAGAAACCTTTGAACTAGTCTCAAGCCTTCAGTCAATCTTCGTGGTGTTGGCGAGGGCAATTTGATCCAAAACACCATTCAAAAACTAAGTGCTGATGGAGTGCTAATATTCAAGTACATGATGACGAGTTTGTCACAGAACAACATCAAAACTGGCAAAAAAGATAATTGTCTGTAGTCGAAGAAACTCTGAAACTTTTCGAAGAAAAAACTCCTGATGGAGTGTAAGAAGAACCATGGCATTTCCAATACCGAATTGTCTGGCAAAGATAGATTTATATGAAACCGAGATCCCACATCTTCATATGCCCCAATTGCTGTCAACATTTCTAATTGAGAAAGATGAGACATTTTAATTGGTTTTGGTCAACTACATACAGACTGTAGTTTGCAAACTGATTTTATTTAGCAAACCATCAGCCTTTCACAAGCAAAAAAACTCTCCGGTCCATGACAAAGAATGGGTCCAGCATTACCAATTGGGTTGAAAACCTTGGTGTAAGGCTGTGTTTATGAAAACATTGCTTGCGACATTGATTGACAAGGATTTTAACATTACGAGTAAAGACACTCTCGACAAAATATTGATGCACAAACAGAAGTACAAATCCCGATGCAGAGGAAAAAAAGATTCTCCAGACAAAATTGATTTTTTCAAAAGTTTTCAATTTCAAAAAAGAATTGACGAAAAAACAAGTATTTAGGACAAGGTGTCCATGGTCCCCAAGTGATTGAATTCCAAAAGAGACAATGGCCACATGGTCATGCAAAAATGACTCGCGAGATCATTTCAGCAGAAGTCCCTCCGTCAGATCCGCATTCACGATTTCATTCATGCATAACCACTCAACATGATTCATGGCCCATGTGGTCCAAGATGCATGCATGGAGAGGGATAGAAAGTATATTTAGTCATTTCCAAAGGAATAATTCCAAGAGGAGAGCAGACATCCCGTTGATATCAACGGAAATGGAAATATCATAGGCACAACAACCGATTGGCAGAAGATTAAACAACAGATGGGTTGCTCCTTTTAATGTATTTTTGTTGCTCAATTGCAAATGCACTTTGCAAATTGCAATTAAGGAAACACAATAATTATACCAATGTGACAATGTCTCGAGTGAAATGGTGTCGAAAAGAGTGGTGATTATGGCAGGCAGTTTTTTGGCTCAGAATTGTGAGAGAGCGATAAAAATGTAAAAATATTTGGATGGAGATGCCATGATAATCGCCAAGGCTTTAGATTACCATGCATTTCCCCCACTGTTACTTTATATCCGTCGCCCAAGGAGCACCACTTATGGTTGTCTTTTATCTCTAATAATTCCAGGTCTTTCCGTGGTCAAAACCAAAAAGGGTCACCACGCACAATATAGCATCGGAATTCCAAAACATCAAGAGGATAATTTTGAATTAATTCCATGATGACATTTTGGCAAACGGGCAGCAAATTGGCAAACGAGTTGGATGAAATCCCAACACAGACAATTCTCCCTGATAAAAGATTACCTACATACTTTCCTTGAAACTCACGTCAGACATCTTGGGAGGTTACACTTGACAGATGCTGCGTTCCCACGTCAAGTTCTCGCAGCTGGAGGAGGTCATGTGATATACCTACAAGCGAGTCAGTCCAGGTGGACGAGGAGTAAAGTTGTGTGGGTGTGGAGAAGTCATTAGCACCAACAAAGTCGGGATGCTCAGCAACCCTGCGAAGGTAATATCTTTTTTAAAGACTTTTTTTCCGCTTGCTCCTGCTTGTATAGTGGCGGCGGAATAAAAATACCCACACGTGTTTTTCCCATCTAACTGTTGCCTCCGAAACTTTCTTTTTATTCTTATGCAGGCGGTAGAAATTAAAGGGTCAGATCTCCATAAAGCATTCGAGATATTGTGTCAGATTTTGACCTCGCTTATGAAAGAGGATCTTTAATTTATGCAGCACAAAGTTTTTGCCAAAATTTGAACGGTAGCAATTTTTCACATGTATGAGTACATTAATTCCACCGCCGCTATACAACTCATTGGCTTGAGGTCCTCGAATGAGGGAGCGCATGACGAGTTTGCCACTTAACAATATCAAAAGAGGAAAAAAGGCACCCGAATTGTCTGGAGTGGGCGAAGAAAAATGTCTGCAACGAGAGGAATAACCAGGGCATATCCTGGATGTCTGCCTGAGACAAGATTCGGATGAGAGAGATTCCGAAAATTCGTAAGCTGCAAGTGTCATAACAATTGTGCTGAGAAAGACGTAGACATTTTCCATCGGTTTTGGTCAACTTCTACTGGTATTGGCAGACAGGTTTAATTCTACAAAACACAAGTCTTTCGCAGACTAAAAACTCTCCTCTCCATGTTAAAGAATGGGTCTTGGAATTTCCGGTAATCTAGAAAACCATGCTGCAAGGCGTCTTCCAAGAGGAAGCATTCTAGTCACTCTTCGTCGTGAGAATGATTACGCCAAGCTTCTCCGACAAACAGCCATTTCAAACATCCCAGTGGAGGTCACCCTGCCTCGATCAAGCACTGAAGTTCAAGGCGTCATTCGTGGTGTTCCAACTGATATGTCAGACATGGAGATTTCTGACGCCCTCAAGAGATTTGGAGCACTTCGTGCCCGCCGATTGTCGGGTGGAACTGTTCGAAAAACATTTGACATCATATCTGCGAGGATAAACGACGCTTCATCAAAAAGAATCTTCCACAAACAAAGTGTAAATCACACATGATTATGAGGTATCCTGCATTGTCTTCTGAATTAAATGAATTAGTATGCTGAATTAATTGAACTTCTGATAAATGAGAAATATCCTCCACCATCTTGTTCATGAACATGGCCAATTTTTACCGTCTTAATGAAAAGCCCAAACCCAGCAATCTATCGGAGCTTCAGGAAAGGATAGAGGTGGAAATTCATTCATTAGATATCCAGGTGTGAGAAGGTATGCCACAGCGTGGCTACTCGGCTCCAAGACTGCACAAAATGTAGACGGCAATCAATTTGAACACCTGCGCGAACAGGGCCACCGCATCAAACACCCCCAAACACCTCCCCCTTCCACGACGGCACCAGCTGTTATTTGCCACAACGAAAATCGATGTCATACAAACCACCGAGTCTTTAAATCAATGCACATAAATTTATCGGGAAGAGCTGGGACATCCTGTGTCTATCCCAAATCCAGTTTTATCAAAGACTACAGAAGTAATATGCTCCCAAAGCACATTCGTGCTCCACACCAATATGAAGGTTTGTTTTTTTTTTCTTTTTGTTGAACGCGCAGCTTTGTACCTATAACCTTCAGGTTGATTAGGCTTGCCGGATACGGTGCGAATCGTAAAATGGAAGCTGATATTTTGACCTTTGTTGGGTTAGTCTTTTCATTGACCTGAGAAACTCAGCACAAAACACATTTTTCGAGGCTCGCACAACAGGACCTGTGTGCACATTCTTAACCTTCTGGCAATGCAAAACGGTGTACCACTCTTGCACCGAGCAATGGAAAGAAAAATTTGATTATAACGAATTATATGCGGCAACTTTTTCAACATTGGACCATTGCCAGTATATTCCAGTTCAGGGCGGAAGATGGATCAAATTATTTTATTGACCTTGTTAAATACGAGTAGAACTGTACCAAACATGAATGAGACAGTCTTGATTGAAGATAAAGTGCTGAGACAATAAACGAAAACAATCACCAATCGCAGATTTCCAGATGTGCAATAGCGTAATTTGACCTGTTGCCATTTTTCCTTTTGACCCACATTGCCAGAATATTCCAAGATCTCAACGAAACGTATCTCGATTTAGTTTTTGCATGAAAAAAAAACAATTTGCAGTGTTCCAGCGCTGGAGCAGCCCAGAGTGCAAGAAGATGCGAGTGGAATCTTCCAACGCACTACCAAAGCAAGCACAGAAATGCAGAAGTGGCAGCCGCAATGGCCTCCAAAACTCCGAGTACAAATCTAAATGATATCATTGAGAACAGGGCAATGACCAAATTGTTTAAATGTGCCGATTCTAGTTGATGTAACTTTTGTCGGATCCAACCATCTTTCCTCTCTCCCTCCATCCCCTTCTCTCCCTCTCTCCTTTCTCGTTCTACCTCCCTCTCCCCTCCATCTCTTTCCCACTTTCTCTCCCTCTCTCCCCCATGTGCAACGGACATAAGTTCACATTGCAATTTTAACCCTTTCTCCGGGGGGGGGGGGGGTAAAATGACGCCTTACTACCCCAAAAAATTGGGGGTGTTACGATTTCGTTAGGTATGCCCCTTTTTGAGAATAATTCGGACTCCAATAATCTGGCATCTTCTGTTTAAATATGGCATTCTGTTTGAATATGGCATCGATGCAATGCCTCATTTAGCAGCAGAAACCCAAAAAAACTGGCAACCTGGGCCATTTTGTTTGTGCGGAGTCGTCCAATCCAAATAACATAAAAAGGCAAAAAAATGCATTCGTCTGACTTGAAATGAAACGGCAAGATTGCGTGGGTGGGAGTCGAAGGCTGGTCATTGAAGGCTCACCCACCTCTGCGGCAATCTCTTCTTCCACTTTGCATGCAGGCAGGGAATTTTGTGAAATGCGGAGAGAGACACCCTCGTCTTCGTCTGGGCTTTCAAGAAAAGAGCAGAAAATTGAATTCAAAGTGGGAGCAGGCCAAACTCACCTGTGTGACTCTCTCAACGGAGATTTTTTGTTCGAAAACAGATGTGATGATGGTCCCAGTTGGACTCGCCCAATCAACACCAACCCATGCCACCTCCCAGTTCCAGTGCGATAAAAGAACAAGAGGCTGCAGAACAGAGATGCCACAGATTCTCTTTGTTCCAATTGAATTGGGCCTGCTTTGATTGATTTGGTGCAGCATGTTGAATGGCTCTCTCAATGTGTGTGTCTGGTGACAAAACCAACTAATCCCTTCACACCATGGAACTACCTACCCATCCTAATCCCTGTATGTCTAACCAACCTGCCACCCCATGAAAAACGAATGCATTCTGCGGACTGTGTTTTGCTTTTTTCGAATGTGCGTTCGTTGCTTGGGTCCAGGTGCAGGTCAGGGCTGGGTTTTATTTTCTCCTTGCAAACCATCCCATCCCATCATGCCAATGGGCATTCCATCCCCTTGCATGAGCTCTTCCGTTTTCAGGTTTGATGGTAATATACACATCTCCCATTTGATGTTTTTATTATGAAAATCAAAGCATTCTTTTCGCTCTGGGCTTTGTCTCGTTTGGGGAAAGGACACGGAGCAATCAGTTTCTGACTTGGTTGGTTGAAACAGCTTCTCAGTCAATTTTAATGTGAGTTCACAATGGCAAAAGGTGCTCTTTCTCCGCGGAAAATAGCAAAATTATTGGGTGAGCCAGATGATGACCCTGATGTCAGCGATATCGATAGTGAGTTGAGCGCCGACCAGTTTGACCTCAACGAGGAGGCCAACTGTGATAGCAGTGAAGGTGACATTGATGATCCACCTATTCCCATTCACTCACATTCGGTTCAGCAACCAGCGGTTCCGCAGCCTCGACCACAGCATCTGATCCCTCAAATGCTCCTGCGGGCATTCATAATAAACCTTCATCCACCACCCGCACCTCCACCAAATCTCCAGGCGGCAGCTGCCCCACAGCGAGTTTAGAACTGGCATGATGCCACACCAAATGATTATCCGGATGTGTACCTTTTTACTGGTCAACCCCATATGCGACCAGGAATTTTGCAAACTCCACTTTCATATTTTGAAAAATTGTTTCCTGTGGAGGCGTATCAAATTATAAGAGAGGAGACAAACCGACACAGAGAGCAGTGGTTCTTTGAGTCCCCAATTTGCCAGATCCGGACAAGGACAAACACAAATCTTGGGAACCTGTGACTGAATTTGACATCCATGTTTTCATGGGTCTCTCCTTGCTCATGGGTCACCACAGACTTGATGAGGTTAGCGACTACTGGTCAAAGCATCCACTTTTACGAACGCCTTATTTCCGTGAGACAATGCCGTGCGACAGGTATAGACAAATTTTTCGATTTTTGCGATTCTGCGACAACAACAATCCCCCACAGAATCACGCAGAAGACATTCTGAAAGAAAGTTTGGGGGTGCATAAAGACTGGCAAGGTCCGGGTTTGCTATGTGGAGGCCTGTGGTCTGCAAAGAGCGAGGGGGCCAACATCGCACTCAAAAAACGGTAATGCAAACAGGCGTGACGAAATCGTAACACTTTTTTTTGCCCATTTTAGCTGGAATTTTTTCCTCACAACACCTGGGCCAAAAAACCAACATTCTGATTGTGGGTTTTAGCAAAAAAAAATTTTGGTCAAACATTTTCCCAAACCTCCCCCAGAGAAAATAGACGCTACGAAATAAGTTATAGCTTTTTTGAACGGTTGAATATTTTCTGCACTTGACGGTTTAAAATAATTTTCACTGAGATCATAGTTAACAAGCGATATGTTTTTAATGCTCGCCAAAGTTCAACTGCCAGCACGTTGTGTCTCAAACATGGTTAGAGAACTTCTACATTTCAATTTTCAGATAAGGTTCTGTGTCATTCGGCGGCCATTCAAGATGGACGAAATCAAATATACCTTGACGAACGCCGACAATGTTGCCATTTACAATCTGGCCTTGCAGTTATTACCGCTTTATACTGAGAGCTCGTGATCGCAAATCGTAAGGGATAGGATTATACCCTGCATCCTGATCAACCGATGGTCGATGGAGAAATTTCCCTGCAGGTCGAGGTACCGCAGAGATTGGTCGGCCTGGTGGTCGGAAAAAACGAACTGTCATAATGCGAATACAATGCAAAACCGGAACTTCTATTCTGTCACCGAAACACTGTGCGAAACCGGTTTTCAGGGTGACTGGTATGCCGCAAAATATCAATGTTGCCGTAGCAATGACACGAGAAATCATAACCCATAGAGAAGTTGAAATCAACGAAAATAGAAAGCCCATACACTGCTAGTACAAGTTTCACAGATGCAAGTGCAAAATTTGTACGTCGAGATATCTGCTGAATATCCTGGCTGAATGTGAATACAGAAAGATTACATGCTCCTCGATAACCTGCGGCTGGCCTAGAACAACGTTTCGGGTAATAATGTCTCTGCCAGAATTCAGAAACAATCCCCAAATATTTTGTGTCAAACGTCCTGCTTTCTTATCCTTTCGTATGGAGCAGATCTGCAACAACCCAAAATGCAAATATTGTCGATCAACACAAACGGCCTCCTGTGTCGAGAAACCTGCGATTCTGAGGTAAGATTCAATTGATAAGCGAATATTTCTGCACATCCAAAAACAACAACGCCACACATTTCATGTCTATTTACTGCACACAATTGAATAAACTCTGTCTATGTTTTCTGCTGGAAATATCTTGTGTGCGAGGGGTTTGCAAACGAGGTTGAGTACAAGAGTTTTACCCTTTAAAAACGACGACAGTAGTGTTTATTTTGAACGTTTCTCCTTCTTTTGCAATTTACAGCCGAAATCAATGCGGCGAACATGTGTTCAATCTCCCCACAAAATATTTCTGTTGATAACTCATCCCCCATTGCGATATTTTGTATCCCATTCATGAGTGAGGATTTTCTTTTCAGACCTGAATCGATCTCTATTCAAACCACGACTCTGCTCAAAGCCTAACAATCGTTCATTCGTATTCCACCCCCGCTTTGTGGCACCCGAACGTTCTTTTACCTGGAATCAAGGCCGAACGACCAGAATGGCGATTTGAGCTCAATGTCAAAGAACTCGTACTGAAAATTTTTGAGTGTAGATAGGTCTATCTGAAATTTACTTTGAGTGTAGATTTGAACATTATTTATTGCTGAAATGTCTACGCAACCAACTCCGTCTTCCCATAGAACACGTGTTGCATCACTTGACAGCCCTGAGGCGCAAGTGAAAAGAGAAAAAGTGGCCAAACGGCAAAAGCTTTCAGATTTGAGAGCTTTTACGGAGGGCGTAGTGACCTAAATCATCAATCCCTATAAAGATGCTGCAGATCCTTCGGCTGACACGCAGTTGTTGAAGTCGTGCATGTGTTCATCTGCGTTCACAAACCAGGAAACGTTCTTTAAGGGGGGACTCCGGGCAAAATCAGGTAGATTTTGGTCAAAATTCACTTTTCTGGTTTTTTGTGGCTTCCAATGAAGAAAACTCTGAGGAAAAAGATGCAAAAAACCAAATTCAATTATCTCGAATGGTTTTTTGTAGCGTCGTTTTTTGCGATCGCATATCTGGAACTTTTTTGCCATTTGTCGCCACCGCATGATAATTTCTGAGTTCATTACCTTCCGCGTGTTGTATTTCAACCAATTTTCATGCTAGAAAGATGAAATTTGAGGTACTTATGTAAAAAACCCTAGAAAATTGAGTGGTGGAGTCAGATTTTACAAAAAACTCATCATTTTTGCCATATCATATATTTTACTAATCGACAACAAAATCTTTTCCGCTAGACCAATTTTATCCCAGATTTGCATCCAACAGACAGACTTTAGAGAAAATCTGACTCCACCACTCAATTTTCCACCAAATTTTACTCCAGAGTGCAAATTTTGAACTCCCCATATCAGTCTATGTTCTTACAGGATTTTCTGAAAGATCGCACTACATTTTGCCCTATTTCCACCCATAACTCAGAAACTACTGGAGATAAATTGCTCAGATTTTGACAAGATTACGGATTGGCTTCGATTTCTTGCTTTTTCCTATCTAATTTTCAGTTCTAATCTTCAAAAATTTTTTTAACCAGGTACCTATAATGGCAAAAAGAGACAAATCTAGAGTATTTGGTAAATTGAAAAGACGCAAGCATAAACAAATTTGCAATATTCTGTCATCACATAAAACGACAGCAGTTGCAACTACCAATGAGGATGTTTCAGCATCATGTTTACCATCATCAAAGCAACAGCTTGCAGGTGCAAGCATTGAGGGTGCAAGGGCATCCCCATCAAAAGACCAGAGAGATGGACAACCCTTCACACCTGTGGGGACATCTCTAGCCAAAATTTCGAAGTATGGCCCCACAACCTCCGAAGTTCCTAACCTTGAAGAACTTGGACAAAGTGCAAATGTTATCGTGAACATGGGCTCTTTGCAAAAATTGGTGCAGTGCCTACATTGTGAAGACTGTGATGGATCACTGACTGTTCTCTTGCCCCAGAAAACAAGTGGTTTTGTTGTCGAGCTGGTGCTTGCATGCATGCAATGTCACAAGATCCTAAACAGAGAAATGTCATCTCCGAAATGTCCCGATTCGCCAAAACTTTTTGATACGAACAAGCGTATGGTCATGGCATTTTTGAACAATGGCATGGGATACACTGCTATGGAATCACTGGCTTTGAGCCTAAACATGCCATGTCTACAAGAGAGTGCCTTCTACGCAACTTCAAACACCATTCAAGCAGAGACCAAGGATTTTGCAAACGAAATCCTGCAGGAGTCCCGCGAAAAAGTTCGGGAAGCTCACGCAGAAAGCGGTGAAACAGGTGAAATTTTGGATATAGCAGTGTCGTTCGATGGATCATGGCAGAAGCGAGGCCATACCTCCTTAATCGGATTTGCTTCAGTCATTGACATTTTGACTGGGCTAGTTGTTGATTTCATAGTATTTTCTAAGTACTGCCATCAGTGCACCTTGTCCCAGGCTGAATTGGGAGAAGACTCACCAGAGTTTGCAGTTTGGTATTCCGGCCACAAAGACAGCTGTGGAAAAACATTTTCTGGACCATCAGGAAACATGGAGGCCCAGGGAGCCAAAGTTTTGTGGGAGCGCTCTATCAAAGAATGCAGAATGAGATACAAGATAATGCTCGGGGACGGAGACTCCAAAGCTTATTTGGAAGTAAAGAAGACATACGGACAAGAGGAAAAGGATTGGGTGGCGAAAGAAGAATGCATCAATCATGTTAGTAAGCGTATGGGAACAGGGTTGAGAAATCTTCGCAAAAACTTGTCTGTGAAAGGAATAAAAATCGGAGGAGTTGCGAAAGGTGCACTGACAGATAACACCATAAATAAACTTGCAAAATACTATGCCAGAGCAATTGCTGACAATGACAATGTTCCCGCAATGCAGAATGCAATCATGGCAACATTGTTCCACTGCTCATCAAGTGACAACAATCCAAACCACTCACTCTGCCCATTGCCAAAGCCATTTAAAGATCCAGAGACTGGCGTGACATCCAAGAAAGACTCTTGGTGTTTCTATAAGAACGCCATCGACAATCCCAAGCAATTCGACCAAGTGGGCCTACCAAAACACAGCGACAATGTGCATACAGTTCTCAATGGTGTGGTGCTGCAGCATTTAGAACCTTTATACAGAAGTTTGTCTAAGCCGGAAATGCTGAAACGATGTTTGCAACACAAAACTCAGAATGCGAATGAGTGTTTACATTCAGTGCTCTGGTCCAAGCTCCCCAAGGTGAAGTTCTTTTCGCTGGGACGTGCTCGAATGGAAGCTGCACTTGCTGTGGCACAATTTAACATGGGATCAAAAGCTTCAATTTTGCAGATGGAAACTTTGAAGATTACACCAGGGTCATTTTCGATAAAGATCAAGAATAAGAAGGACAAGCTGCGAATCAGAAAAAGTCAAACTCGAATGGTGGATGAGGCCAGAAGACGAAAACTCCAGAGAAATGCAGCAAAAGCAGCTTCAGAGAGGGTCAATGTTACATCCAAGAAGGCTCAATATGGTGCTGCTATGTTTTATGATGTTTAAAAGGTTTATTTGCTTAAATTTTGTGCTCTTTGTCCAAATCGAATCCTGTTTTTTTCTGTTTTCACTGCCATTTTCTATTTTGCCCGTTTCCCGCTTTTGTATTTTACAACAGTTTTTAGACATCGGAATGAAATATTTAAGCCAATTTTCATGCTAGAAAGATGAAATTTGAGGTTCTTATGTAAAAAAGCCTAGAAAATTGAGTGGTGGAGTCAGATTTTACAAAAAACTTATCGTTTTTGGCATATCGATTATTTTGCTTGTTGGCAACAAAATCTCTTCTGCTAGACCATTTTTACCCCAGATTTGCATCCAACAGACAGACTTTAGAGAAAATCTGACTCCACCACTCAATTTTCCACCAATTTTACTCCAGAGTGCAAATCTTGAACCCCCCACATGAGTCTATGTTCTTACAGGATTATCTGAAAGATCGCACTACATTTTGCCCTATTTCCACTCATAACTCAGAAACTACTGGAGATAAATTGCTCAAATTTTGCACACAAACTGCTTTTATGGTAGATAATAACTGTGCAAAATTTGATTCAGATCGGTTAACCCCATCAAAAGTTGACCCGCTTGCCCGGAGTCCCCCCTTAAGCTAGCAGGAAGAGTCACATGCGGAGAGAAGGAATTGCACGGTCTTGTGCATTGAGCGCCATCGGTTGATTTATTACACCCTTCATCATCTTTCCGAGTAAAAATACCATTCAGGGAGTAAAAAAATCATTCAGGGAGTAAAAATACCATTCAGGGAGTAAAAATACCATTCAGGGAGTAAAAAAATCATTCAGGGAGTAAAAATACCATTCAGGCTTATGAATGGTTCTTCTCATGGTGCTGCGGGAAGAGCCTTTTCAAGCAGATGGAGCGATTCACATATGTTTCAAGAATATCTTCAACATTTTGTCAAGCATACCAAGCTATCAAATTTTGCTCAAAACACACCAGTTAGATGGGCGTCCATGGAGGCTATGATCTACGCCCGGCAGTATTTTCATCACGCACATATGAGTCATCGGCTGTAGGCATTCGATCTTACATTCTTCAGCAACCCTATCGAGTTTCTTGGTCAGAGAAATGGACAAGTGGTTTTAATCCTGACCAATGAATTACAGAATATGACTTGTGATCCGTGTTTATCCCAGCCTTTTAAAAGAGAAAATAAGCTCAAATTTCCAGCCTTACCAACCCAGATCAACCATATGGAATTTCAATTACCAGATAACTGGCTAGCAGACGACAGATTCCTCCGACCGAAAATTCAGTTGTCAGACTTTCACGGTTTACGAATGGGGGAATAAAGCAGGGTTCTCTGATATTTGGAGCGAAAGTGAGGTAAAACGAGGGAGCGAGGAAATTGCCTCTGCACGAATGGTTGAAAAACAAAAACAGCACCAACACACAGGAGCATTACATAAAACTGTACCTATTGCGATAACTGTGAAGGGCAGAATAAAAACCGAGTAACGTGGGCAATGCTAGCTTGTGCTGTAAACCTTCCCACGAGAAATTCCAACGAGATTAATTAGACACCTCATCAAAGGACATTATACATGTGCTGCAGGAGACACCACAGTCCTCGCTCCTTCGGAATGCATGATACTCACACGCCTGGCCCGCAACGACCTGCCAAAACCACGTCCGAAAGCTGGATAACATCATTAACTAGTCACCTGTTGTTGAACAGATCTTTCCTCACGAATGTCTCATTGATCAAAATAACTTCTAGATTCCCAGTACAAGTGTGAAATCTGTTCTCTTCCAGAAAAATAAGAACAGCTTCATCGTCGCAAACAGTTCCTTGCCCGACCAAAAGAGCTACACTGTTTCAATTGGGACCGCAAGAAGGGTATGCAAAAGAGCTCCTCGGGATGGAGGCATTTCGCCATCCAGTGTTGCCAGTTTATCTGGCCTGCAGCTGCAGCCGGAGCACCATACCACCAGGCCAGGGAGGGATATCAGCAACAATGTTTTACAAAGGACTTATGTCAGACCTGCCACACTATAATACCCAAGCACTGCTATCTTGAATATCTTTATCTACCAATTGGATGCCAAGTGGTCGACTGCCTGCCAGACACTGATGAGGACTGGAGATGTTGTCTCCAGTGGCATTTCTGACACTTCCTGGGAAATCTTCTCATGGAACTTTTCGATTTTAGTTTACTGGCCAATCTTTCAGTGTTTCTGACATGGGTTATGTTCATTGTTTCACAGCTGAAATATATTTTACCTTTCTTATACTTTTTGAAAGTGTTCTGTGTTCTTAGCATTTTATTTTTTATCGAAGGTTTGCTCCTGCGGCCTTTACATTGCGACACCATACCTACCACTTATTCAGCATTGATCATGTTCATTTCCATTATGTTGAAGCAATTTATTGGCCACCTGAAAAGTGACAAAAAAGCATGCCCACACACAACTCGTATTGTTGTTCTGATAGGGCCCTGATAAGCAACGTGAGCTGAACTCAGCACATCCCTTGTTGAACCACCAAGGACTTGGGAGCTGTTTGTCTGACTAGCGATAAGAGGATCACCACAGAAATGAGGGGGCCAATGTGTTTGCGGTCCGCAGTCGGCCATACATAACCATGGTGAAGCGCGATTGCGATTTTCTCCACGCTTCGCCAGCACAAGCGAGCCAGAAATGCAAACAGTAATGGACAGCTTTTCCACTTTAGCACGATCATTGAGGCACTAGTCATAAATTGGCTGAAACTGGAAGCTGCCTTAAACTTAGACTTAAATTCGTTTTTGGAGTTACGTCACCTGGTTTGAGTGAAATATTGGAGCTTTCATCATCTTCAGCCATTGGATGCGACAGGCATATTTTGACTGCATATTGAGGGCCCAAAATATGCAAACATTATAATAATTGCTTCGACACAAGCAGTAAAATGACATCAAACTGATTTTTGGGCCAATGGCCAGATATTTCTCATGCCTCACCAACTGGCATGTCATGAAAATGTCGTGCCTGAGACCCCTGATGGATCACACATTGAAGTGATGTTTAGTAAAAATCCAGCTCCAGCAATAATTTTTCTTTAGGTACCTATCCCAAAAGAATAAAATGCCCCAAAAATATTTTTCCTCGTCTCATTAAACCGGTTTATGCTCTATTTTTCCTTATTGCATTTAGCTGGTAAAATTTCAATTGATGCCCATCGCGGAATAACGCATTCGGTGGGAGATCCAACTTCGGTCTCGTTGGGACTGTTTCCATCCTCCAGTTCATTTTGATAGAGAAGATAACAAGAATTCAGTTTTCACTTCCATTTTGCAGTAGGTACCTACTTCTGGCCTCCTTCAATTATCTTTGTAATTTTTTTAATCTTCGACACGCACTTTGTGTCCGCAGTGGCCAGGAAGGTTTCGGTCCAGTGCACACAACGAGGAGTACCTTCCTGACCCACATAAAAAATAGCAACCCATTGCTGTCAAAACGGAACAGAAATTCTGTTCTGTTTTGACAGCACTGAGTTGCTATTTTTTCTGTTCCATTTTGACAGCACTGGGTTGCTATTTTTTCTGTTCAGTTTTGACAGCACTGGGTTGCTATTTGTAATGTTTCCTCAGATTTCTTCTTTGCCCCTCCCACAAAATGATTGGCGTGAAGACCGAGATAGTGACGCTCCCCTGTAAAATGCCTATTCCAGTGGGTGGCGATCTTCCAATAGCTGAGGCTATCCGTCGGTATACATGCCAAAATTGGGGACATCACCAGGGATGAAATTTAAGCAAATATCATAATTTTGGCAGGCAAGATCACTGATAATTTTGGTCATTGCATTGTCAATGTAGTGTTTCGCCGCTTGAAAACCACACGCTCATGGTCGCATTACCTTACTGCATCAGTTGTCTATGATCGAGAAGAAGGTGCTTCTTGTGCATATGTGATAATCTCTCCATGTGGCAAGAATGACAATGTTGTACCACGTTGGCTGCGAAGCCATTTCTTCCGCAACAGCAGCACATACACCACAAATGGGACCGTAAGCACGGACAACGCACCTGCAACAAATGTGGTGGTTAACGCAACACCTGCCTTTTGTGCCGTTTTTTCTGACACTGTTGCTCTGTGAAGCATGAGTCAAACTTGAGAGAAAACTTAACTCAGGATAAGCACAAGACTGCATCAAATCATTTTTTATCGTGAAATTGTCCTTTGTGCTTCTCATAAAACAACCTAGGTATTCGTAGACCTCCATATAGGCCAACTGATGATTATCAAGCATATTTGGTCACACCAGCATATTATCAAAACATATTTGGTTGCATTATCAAGCATACACATATTCGGTCGATTCCCCATTGCCATTCGCACTTAGCTTCAACCCAATACACAGTCCATTCAACAGACGGATGATGCATCTTTGCAACGATGGAAAAGAAATAAGCATTGCGCAGAGAAATGGAATTTTTGCTATATAAATATATCCACTGTGTTGGCTACTGAGTTGAAGCTCAGGGCGAGTGACCATGGGGAATGCAGCCGATTTATAAGTCAAAAACATCCAACAAAAACAATCAACAAATACCTGATAAACATTTGAAAATTCTTTAAGAAAAGAGAAAAATTAATGATAAATGCTCAATTTTCAGGATGATTTTAGAAACGGTGGGCCATAAAACCATCATGCCTTCTGCGAGTTTCAGAACCATTCATTAATTTTCGGATGGTAAAACACCCATGAGACCTCATGCACAAAGAATGTAGGTACCTACCTATGCAGGTAATAATGACCATGAAATGAAATAAAACCCAACTATCACAACAAGGTAGTAGTTCACCTTAACTGGAGCACATCATACAAAAAAAGTACCAAAACCAATATGTTTTTTGTACTTAATGTCTGTTTTGAAAATGATGTATCCTTGGACATGAGTGCACATGCACTGCTCCAACCTCGAGAGTCACTGATATTGTGCTCAATAAATTGTAATGATTTTGTCAAAATTTGATGATTTGATTTGAAATTTACACAAAAAAAAAATGGCCCACAATTATATTTCGAGGCCAACAAAGCAGAAAAAAAACATCGGCAACCATTCGTCCCAGATCCAAACCTCAGCACCTTGGGGCAGTCTTCACTGCCTGCCATCACTCTCTGGACAGAGACATTCATAATAATCTCAGCTGTAAACAATATTTTAAATGGTGCCAATTGCTGCAAAATGCATGGTAGTAATGTTATTCTCAAAACCAGAACAAGCTCTGCAGAAACTAGATGACCACCAAGTCGGACGGGCCATTCGAATGACGTCCTCTGTTCACAGAAGAATAATAAGGACGGGAAGTCTAGAATCATTTCATGTTGCCAACACCTCCCGTTAAATTAACATCAGCCAATTTGGTTTGAACATTATTCGGTATAGGCCTATCTCTCTGAAATTTTTCAGACGAAAGGGAGATGAAAAAACTTATGAAGTACCTACACTCACTCTCGAACACTGCGAAATTGAAAATTTGTCAAAACTGCGCCAGTAGAGGATGGGTGGGTTCACAACACACAACGAAGGCACCAAATTTTGGTCCTTGAAGAACCAATAAACGTTACACAAATTGGCCTGCACTGCATTCATTAGGTACATGAAAAAACCCAGAATAAAAAAAAACTTATTAGTCCGAAGCCAGGATCACACTTGTTCCATTTCAAGTTCAAAACTCTCTTCGGGTGATGACAAGATCATCTCGATGTTAAAAAATGCAGAATGGAGAGCGATTATAAAGCATGACACACCTGTAGGTAAATAAGAATAGAAAAATTAAAAGATGATATTGGTTTCTGATACTGGTCACTTCTGCCACACAGAAAAATCAATAAATGCACATACTGGAAATTACCTGTACATTTGCCATCAAAGTACGAGGGGTGGTCAAGTTCCACTGAGCTTTGGCAAGTGATCGATGGATTTCAGAGCTTAAATTTGGTGGACTATCTAGACCTTCTCTAGTTAGCACCCTACCAAATTGGCACCTTTCTGCCATCTCTGGATTGGCTTCACCAGCTCTTTTTAGAAGAAGCCTCCTGAGGCATCGAAACGCAACTCATCCGCTGCCGCTTTCAGCTCCATGGCATTTTGAAGGTGCTCCCAATGGTTTTCTTTAGCCAAGGTTGGGAAAGGGATGTCATCTGCTGGTGCCAGTGTGCGAAAAAGGCTTGACTGGGCAGTATTTTCATTTCGAGGTCAAGAAATGCTTCAACTCCAACCTTGTTTTTCAAAGCAAGGGTGCAGACTTTTGGGATAAGGGTGTCTTTTGGGACCTTCCCTCGATTTTCCAATTTATTTCCTATCTTACTTTATGAACCAAGAATTCATGATGTCGGTTGATGCTGGTTTTTCCATGTTTTAGTCAATCCCCCATAACAAAACCCTGAAAACTCCAAAAACCTACCCCCACCCCCTCCCAAGGACGTTTGGGCATACCCATACCTTGCAGCTCATGCATATAGCAGGGAATGTAATCACACAACCTCTGGCTTTCTAGTCATCATGCTTTCTTTAATTTAATTGGCCACTGTGAGTCAAAAATCATGTCAGACTGAGATGCTTCATCTGGCACAAATTCGTTCAGAATGCCAGGTAACGGAGGCGGACATACTTAATCAAAACCAGAAAAGAAACTATGCACATCATGGAAATGAATTTTCGCCTAGAACCCATTGAAGGATCAAAGTCAAAGTGTGCAAAAGAAGAAAAGCCTTGGACAAGTGCAACAGGCAAAAGCTCACTGGAACTTGACCACCCTTCGTATCCACCATGGAAATGAAAACAGCAAAGAATGATGCCAGATTTCACAGGATGTGAACTGGGAAGTGGTGCAGAAAATCTCTGCGACACATTAAAATAAAAGGTAACAGTTCCAAAGACCTGTCTACATGTGGATTCGGCAATTTCGCGGACGTGTGCTATCCCTTATTCGCATTAAAGCGAACCAAACATGACCTAACCTCTCCGACCTTTGCCAAAGAAGATTGGGTTTGGGTAGGTTGGGCTGGGTTAGCAAAGGGCGGGCAGAGGTTAGGTCAGGTTTGGTTAGCTATAATTGCGAATGAAGAATAGCACACATCCGCGAAATTGCCGAATCCACATGTAGACAGGTCTTTGGAACTGTTACCAAATAAAACACTAACAATGGACTCGCTCGAAAATGATTTCATTGCCAAAGCTTGCAGTATCGAGAGATGGCAGTGAAGGTCATAGGATGTTGCGGTGTCTGTCGGCACCGAAACTGATCTCCTGCGAGACAAAGTTTTGATTTCAGTACCTATGTGGTAGAAGTTTCCATCACCATTTTACAGTTCTCATGAAGTCTTTTGCAGACTGCAGTGCAAAAATGTCTTTAGTAGGCCCATGCCTTCAATGAACTGGACATGTCAAAAAGTATAAAGGCTATTGAGTTCATTTCAATGACTGAAACGATATAGCCAGGTTTATATAAAAAATAAAATAAAATAAATTGTCTAGGCACACATTTTGAGACCAAATGTGCTGAGCATAGCACAGCCAAATAAAGTGAGAAGAACATTGACGGTAAGCCTCACTCACATCGTACACACGTTAGCTGAAATCTCATTTTTGTTCAAAACAACAGAAGATGAAAGGAAAAAGGGCACATAGCCATATTTTTGGCTACCTATGACTTTTTCACATCAGATACCTAAGCATGCTATCACATTTTGCATCATCTTGCAGATTTTGGAAACATACCAGGGCGTTTAACAAGCAATTTGGAGAACCTAAATTTGTCAAAAGGCTCCAGCTCTTGGTGGACTTCGTCCCCCAAACCCCCTGCGAGGGCAGCCCTGGCCTCAGACCCCCTGCCAATGCTGTACCTACCTTATCCCCACCCTCAAGACACACTACCTTGCCCGTCCCTGAGGAGGACTTTTAGTAAATAAAGCAGGAATAAACAATAAATACGCAAATAAGCAAGCAACTCACCAACAACCCAAAACAATACAGATCCAGCTCCAGCCCAGTGTAGCAATGGAAATGAACAGATGGCGACCATTATATACTGATGTGAAAGTGTAATCTCACGATTACAAACTGTCAGTTTCTTCTCAGCATTGTACAATCGCAATATGTAGCAAGCACCGGCCACTGCAGCCAATACAAGTATCAGCGTCAATGATGTTAAACTAGAAATGACAAAAAACTCCATGATAATGAACTGATAAAGTGGGTAGCACTCGACAAGCATGAGCAATGAAAGGTTAGGTATTTAAAAGAATCTCGAGGCTCAAAAACAAATATCCTTATGCCATGATCATCACCTGACAATTATGGCCAGCCCCGCCCCAAAGAGCTGAATCAAGAAGGAAATCAGATGCACTGCAGAATTGACCCCAGTTACCTAGGCACAAGTGCAGTTCCAGCAGAACCTCATGTGGTGTTTTGTGATCCATATTGGGAAGTGGGGAAGGTGGCAAGTCATTCAGCTAAAGATGCCCAGTGAGGGTCATTCTGTCAAGTTTAACAACCCACTATTTTAAGGAGTTACATTCCATTACACTGAAATCAATAAGATCACCAACCCACCTATAGATCCTGGGAGCTGATCTAACCAACAAACCAAGAAAGAAAAATAGGTACTAACAAGCAATAAGCCACCAAAATAAGAAATATGATGATGTAATTAGAGTAGAAGTGTTCCAGATTCTTCGCCATGCGTCTGCGCAATCGTGTCAGATTGGATGGCTTTTTGAAACGAGTCGTTTGGAAGAAAACGGTCCAAGGTCGGATGCTATGCAAACTTTCTTGAGCCACTTTGGTGAGTGCTGGAAGGGACACCGGAATATTGGCTGCAGCTGACTGGAAAGATCTGAAAATTAACAGAATTGATTTATCGTTTTAAGGCATCTTGATAATGAAATAAAAAGCTGTTTGAACCTTCCTACGTCAGGAGAGTGTTCCCTTTGATGCCCTCTGGCTCATTGTGAGACATGCTCGCAGATTCAATAACTGGGTGTATAAATATTGTAAGTTAGTTGGTAGCCAAATTTTCCCCAGATTGTCGATTGGTAAAACCATGTTCCCATATTTTATGCATCACAACATCAAATCTCACATTCAGCCTGAGCTGCAGGATTTTTGGCTGTGGACTTTGTCTTCAACAACCATCACTGGTGATCCACCAGAATGAAAGGGCACCATGACCAGCATTGTAATGAGTTTCTGACAAGATATGGAGCTGGAGGAAATTCTGCACCAAGAATCTCTCATTACCCTTTGCCAGTGGTCTTGTAAATTAATTCTAAGAGAAATGGGGAGATTCATTGAACAATACTTTTGAATTGCAAACTGTGCAGGGTTGGAAAAAATGGTGTTTTTTTTTTCATGAAAAACATTTTCAACGATTAAAACTTGTTTTTTTTAAACGTTTTTTTTCATCTGTTTTTTCCGTTGTTTAAAACGAGTTTTATACAGTTTTTTTAGCGTGTTTCAAAAGCTGCCAAGGCTACCTAATTTTGCAATAACTTAATGAAAATGGCACTTGAAAAAGGCATCAATAATGGTTTTATTGATAACAATAACAGAAAAATGTTGAAAATTGAGTAAATAAGCACAATGCATTTTTTTTTTGTTTTTTCAGATTGTTTAAAACGAACCATTTCAAACAAGTTGAGGTTGTTTTAAACATGTTTAAAACACGTTTAAAACACAATTTTGTTTTTAACAAGTCATGGTTGTTTAAAACATGAAAAAAAACAGATTGTTTTTGAACAGAATGTTTTAAACAAACAACCCTGAAACTGTACAATATTGAACAATAGATTACGGCTGGCCTGCAGTTCAGTTACCTACATTACCTAGGTATTCGAACACTCAATGCAGCCATATTCATCTCGTCATCAATCTAAAGCATAATGGACTGCCTACAATAATACAGTTAGCATGTGATCAACAATGCAAAACCACAAACCTCAGCCGGAAACTGAATCCACCATTGTTGACTTTAGGTAATTTGGCTGCATCCAAATCGCCAACAATGTCATCCAATGGCAATTTTACTCCATCCATTCTGTGTTGTGACTGGCTTGCTCCTCAGGCAGCAGAAGACCTCTCAATAAACAGGAACCTCCTAATCGAACAGCACACTTCAAAATGCAAGCACAGAAAACCTTTAAACCAATTTCTCGACATCAAATGTTATACATTTTTTCTATAGTCTTGCTTGATGTAAGGTATCTAAAAGTGAAGGAAGTGTTTTGTTTTAGGTGCCAACCTCACAGAGAAAAATCAACTGAGTACCTGCCTATCTTGGGTTACAAAAGGCTGTGCTACCACCAATTGATTCAAATCATGGTACCGGACATGGTAACTTAGGTAGGCCGGATTGTCCCGATGTCTTTTAAGGCAGGGATATATTGAACATAGAATTGCAGGATTATTAGATATTAAATAGCCTTGAGTCTGCTGCAGTGCAAACTGGTTTCTCCTTCCCCCTCACTTCTTTGTCTCCCATAAGGAAGCCATTTGGCTTCTGTGTGATCATCTCACACATACAATCATCTAGGCAGGCAGAGCAGTAAGGTTTTCCCCTTCCGTTACCCATCCCATCCTAACTGGTTTGTCGATCATGTTTGTTAATGTCTTTTTTCTTTTTCTTCTACTTGGCAACTTACCCCATAGGTACCGCATGCATGGATTTGTATTTATTTTTAGGGGCCTTCTGGCTTTTGATAAATCAATTTTTGCCGTTGCTTGGCATCTCCTGCTTGCTTGCTTCTGCCTGGCATTTTCTTGCTCTCTGCTCTGATCTAACATCTGGTTCTATGCTCACCGATGTCATTTCCAATCCATCTGAATAAATCTTCCTGCTTTGTTGACTGCATACATCAACTTCTATCCTGCTGTCCTGCTGCATGGGGTTAGTTGCATCCTCTCCTTTCGTGAATATTTTTGCGCTTGTCAAATTGCTGTTGCATCTCTATCAACTTTTCGTTTGTTGCAAAAATGGTTACGTACTATTGTCATTACATTCTACTTGAATTGCAAATAATAAAAAAATCAAAACATCAATCTTTAAAATCTCTAATCGAGCCTGAGCCATGAGGGTACTCACCCAGTTATTTTTAATCGAATTGATTCAACTTACAGGAGTAGCTACCTAGCTACCATAAATATCTTGGTACATTTTGTAAGCAGTGTGTTCCTGCTATCCATGTTTTAAATGAAGGCCAGGGTCGGCCCTGGCCTTCGGGCATCCGGGGGGCTGGCCTTCCTTCGGCCAGGAGGTAACCCTCCTACCCCAATGGGAATGCTCCTGAAATTGATCATGAAGGTGGTTTTTCTTGGAAGGTCCCCTCTAGCCTTTGGCCAAATGGAACCTAGCAAGGGTCCCCGGGCTCCGACCAGGAGTGGGCCCTGGCCTTTCGCCAGGGGGTGGCTGGTGGCCTTCGGCCAGGAGGTAACCCACCTACCTCCCCCCTCCCAATGGGAATGCTCCTAAAATTGATCATGGAGGTGGTTTTTCATGGAAGGTCCCCTCCAGCCTTTGGCCAAAGGAAACCTAGCAAGGGTCCCTGGGCTCCGACCAGGGGTGGGCCCTGGCATTTGGCCAGGGGGGGTGGCTGGGCTTCGGCCAGGGGGATTACCCCCCTATGGGAATGCCTGAATGCCACTGGTGAGAGGTACCTAATGCATCAGATAGGTCCTTGCATACAAGGACTTGAAACTGCCTGTCAGAAATAAAGTTAGATAGCCACTGAAAGAGATTTTCTGGAATGCTAAGTTGTGAGAGCCTGTACAGAAGGATAGGAATTGGGACTTTGTCGAAAGCCTTTACCAGATCAATGAAGATTGCGTCAGATTGATTGGATTTTCCAAGAGCGGTGGAGATGTCATGGAAAAACCTGGTTAGTTGGGATTCACAAGAGAACTTGCTGCGGAAGACATGTTGGCGTCGTTGGCGATGGAAAAAGAAATTTTGGCTCGCAAGCAGCCTGTAAAGATAGCCAGCCACCATCTTTTCCATGAGTTTGGCTGATGAAACATCAAAAAACGAGACGAACCTGCAGGAGAAGAAAACTGAGCGACCACAAAATATCGTGTAAAAAACACAAAAATAAAATACCTTCGAGGAGGCCTTTTGAGACCTTCTTCAGCTCGACTGTAGTGAAAACAATTCAGTCAATTGAAAACAATTCAAACTGAAGACAATAATTCAGCCGAGCTGAAGAAGGTGAGGAGTCGCATCGAAAGGCCTCCTTGAAGGTATTTTATGTTTGTGTTTTTTACACGTTATTTTGTGGACGATCAGTTTTCTTCTCCTGCACATTCATTATGCAGACCATCGCATACAACCACCTTCTACGAGACGAACCATTTGATTTGGCCCCTCCACTTTTTTCATAACGGGCTCAACGGTGTCATCTTGCGGCGAAGCCACCAAGTAGAAAGAGAATGTCGGCAAAGATGGCCTGCTCCACTCAGTGCCTACAAAGTTGGCAAAAATCACAAAGCGGTTCTCTGTACAGTTTGTGTTCATGTATCCTCAAATTCAGTCGTAGGCATGTGTTATCTGTACATTTTCGAGTCATCGGCGTTGGCTTGACATGACAAAAGCCAAGCAGAAAGAAGGCAACCAGCTGAATTTGGGCCCAAAAGAGCAAAAAAAATTAATTGAAAATTGTTTGAGAACAGCAACTTTGGAACTGGCATTCTCAGATTTCGAAACAAACTCACTTTATCCATTTGAGCAGAAGTTCCCAGTATTCTTCTTCTTTGTTAAGAAGAATACTGGGAACTATGGCTCAATTGGATAGTGAGTTTTTTTTTTTATTTTTTTTTTTAACTGGGTACGGATTTCATATAATCAGGATCAGATTAACAGCGGCCGAACATCAAGCCTGCCCGCTCCACCTCAAGCTTTTAAACAAAGCAAAGCATTGGTCATGCATTCCATGCCATTTTGGCCGTTCCACACGACCATTGGTCATGTGGAACGGCCAAAAGTCGACCATGCATTTCCACACGATTGCTCTCGCACTCTGCGTCTCCTCAGCCATGCCTCAGCCTTTTTTTTTCTTCTCACACGCCGAGACAAGAGAACCAGAAGCTGGACGTCTGGAGGGGGAAGTGATCGGTCAGCAACCACCCAGCAACACTCCCCGCTCCCTTTTTTTCTGTCAGCAATCTGCATCCACACGGCAAGCACATGAATGCCACAACAGCGGCAAGAGAGCGTCCATCGCAATGCGCGCGGCATCCTCGGAGCTGTGAAGAGCGTTGTCTCCAGCCGTCACACCAACAGATGACTGTGTCTATGCTCTTGCGATTTCTATGACGGAAGAAACAGCGCAGGGTTACGCAACTTCACATAAAATGCCTGAGAATTTCTAACATTTTATGTGCATGTTGCGATTTTCATGTTTCGTCTATAGGTGTTAGGTCAACCGACAGGTCGACGGGCTTTCTAGTAGGTATTAAAAACAAAATAAAAGTAAAAAGCACAGGTCATACCTTGCATGATTGATTAGTCAGATGTCATCCAGAGTCGGTAGGTATCAGGTATCAGATTTACTCTGTTCCAACAGGTTTTCATGCCATAAACGCAATCATCAATTATTGTGAACAGCAGAGGTTCATCAAATACCAGGGAAGGGAGGGGAAGGAAACGCGACCGTCGGCTGCATTATCGAAAGGAGGGGTAAAGGGAAAATGACCGCGAAGACAGATCATCGGAATGTGGACGGGGTAGAGTCATATAACAATCACTTCAGACACACAAGCATAACACACACATGTGTACAGAGTAGAAGAGGTAAGCAGTTCAAATTGATGCAAGTTTGTGGTTGAAGATGGAAGGTGTGGCCAGTTTAGTTTTGTTTCATTAGAGAAGAAGGTGAATAAGTTAATGGGAAGGTCAGAAAAGGTTAAACAAATTCCGGAGCAGATGAAGAAATGGACTGATCCAGACATCCTCTTAGAGGATAAAAATCATATTGCAAACAATTTCAATGATTATTTTATTAATGTTGCTGTACAATTGCTACAACGATCAACTTGCATTACAAATACGGGCCAAATAAGTGGATCTATCCAACATGGTGATATGCCTATGGAAGCAAATACTATGAGTCTAATACCAGTAAACGAAAATGATGTAAATGAATGTATACTGTCGTTAAAAAATAAAACGACATGCTATGAAGATTACCTAACAATTAGCATGATAAAAGAAAGTAGAGAAGTCCTTTTAAGACCAATCACTAATTTAATAAATAAAATGTTTGAGACAGGTAAGTACCCTTCAAGATATAAAGTCACAAAGGTAATTCCAATTTACAAAAGTAATGATAAAGCAAAGGTAGAAAATTACAGACCTATATCTTTAATACCAACAATAGGCAAGGTGATAGAAAAAACATGTCTGAAGCAAATTACAAACTTTTTAGATAAATTCAATATAATAAATGAAAACCAGTTTGGTTTTTAGAGAAAAAATCTCTATCAACTCCGCATTACAGAAAATAGTTTCACATATATATGATGCACTTGACAGGGGGAGTCAAGTACTAACAGTAGCGCTGGACCTGTCAAAGGCATTTGACACGGTAAATCGTGATGTACTCTTACAAAAATTAGAAAGAAATGGTCTACGTGGAAGGGTTTATTCACGACTACGTGATTACTTAAATGACAGAGTACAAAAAGTATATCAGCCTGCAATGTCGGATGAGCAAATGACAATTTCAGGCGTACCTCAAGGATCAATTCTTGGACCCACCTTATTTAACATATACATAAATGATATCTTTAACTTATCTCTAAACTCTGAAATTGTTGGCTATGCAGATGACATCAGTTTGATTTTAATAGGATCACAAATTCATGAAATGCTATCACAGTTAGAACAGGATATGGCAAAAGTAACTTGTTGGTTTCAGGCAAATAAACTTATACTAAATACCAAGAAAACGAATCTAATTTTGTTTTCAACCAGAAGGGCTCATGGAACACCCGGCGATATAAATATGAGAGTTACAGTAAATAACCAAGTATTTTTTGTGTCGAAAGTGGATGTGATTAGACTACTCAGTGTGACTTTTGATGCACATGTGACATGGACAAACCATGTTAGTAAATTACTGTCCTCGATGAGTTATCTTATTCACACATTCATTAGAATTAGACATGTAATAGATATAAATACACTTCGGACATTATACATTATGCTAATTCAATCAAGGATTGAGTACGCAATTGAAATATGGTCAGGGACATTTGACGACAATTTGCAGCAAATACACCGATTTCAAAAAAAGATTGTAAGAATAATATATCGTCTTCCTAGACGGGCTCATACACGAGGGTATTTTATCCAACTAAATATATTGGATATCTATGGTTTAGTTGTATATAACCTTGCAAAGATGGCATACAAAATGTACTATGATCGAAATAGGGTTAACTTTGGAAACTGGCATGCCACAACATCTATTACTAGGAACAACAAATTAAATCTTCCAATTTTACCAAAGATACACTCAGATTACGGAAGGAGATCTTTAAACTTTAGATTATCCAAATTATGGCTAAAAATCCCAGATATTATGAGAATAAATTCAAATTTCAATAGTTTCAAAAATACCTTACATAATCATCTCGTAGGTTTACACTATACAGATATCAAAACACGTTACGATATCTTCAAATGATCAGAAGTAGATGACCTAAAATCTCATTCTAGTTGTGCTGTTTTTCTGTCTTTCACCTGCGCCAGTCCGATCACATCAAACCAACACTGTTGCCATAGTGATCGGTACTGACGCGTAAAACTAAAACCATGGGAAAAACTGCACCTGTTTCTTTTGAATGTTTGGAATTGGACTCATTGTGTTTTTCTTTGTTTTCATCTCTTGTTTGACCTTTCTGTTTCTGAAATCATCATAATTTTCCTTAATAAAATGAATGTAGAAAATGAATGTAGAATGTAGGCACATTGACTGGAAGTTTTGCTACTGTGGAACTTCCAAAACTGCTTTGATGTGATGACATCATTGATTGCAAGTTTCTGAACAAAGCGTGCCTCAATGAAATTCAGATTGTTTTGGTAATCCTTTAAAGCAGCAGCATAAAGAGGGAACAGATTCTGGTTTGAGGAGCAGGAAGAAAAAAGGTTTAACATTTTGAAGTATTTTTGGCGAAGACTGGCATTAAACCAAGGTGGGAAGGAGAGATTTCTAATTTTAATTGGATCCCGCCTAGGTATAAAGTGATCAATGGTCAAAGTGCAAACTGTCCTGAATTCAGTCCAGAGCTGGTCAACTATGGGGTCAAGATTACAGAAGTCAAGCAGAGCAAAGTCAAGTAATCTATCGACAGCATCCCTGTCATATTTGTCAAAAAGATATGTGCGGCCAAGGTCACTTTGGTGGGAAGGGAGAGGGGGAGGTGCACAACAATCAACCTGGAAACAGGCACTTATCATAAAGTGGTCACTCATGCCTATAAAGGATTTAATTGACATTGCTGTTGACTGTGGACAGTGAAAAATAAGATCAATAGCTGTTCCAACATTCGGCTCAAGCATGTCAGTGGGTCGAGTTACAATGTTCACAGCCTGACTCAGAGAAAACCTATCACATAGGCGTTGCAATCCTTCTGGATAAACACAGTCTGCAGGACAAGGGAGGACATTGAGGTTGAAGTCACCCATGATGAAAATTGGCGAGCTACAACCAAGCGGATGTGACTCCAGGCATGGAGTGATTGCTGCCAGGAACTCTAAATAAATTGCAGTGAAGCAGTTTACGGACTCGCTGGGAGGTCTATACAGCAGCAAAAGATAGGCGGGAGGGTAAGAAAATCCAAGAGAAACTACAATAAATTCAATCTTCTCGAACCGACTTTTTGCGTTTGTATTTTGATAACAGAGGTCCTGCCTTCCTTGTTACTCATGGTAGGTACCTACGAAAATAAATGAAGGCAATGGCCTATTTTTGCATTGTGGTGCGTACTAGATCCGTAGATTCGATTCAGGCTGCCTATCTGAGTTTTGTATTACCTACCAGAAATCCCCTCCTCACCCATAAAAAGGTGCTCGTTTGTTTCTTGGGCTGCAGTGAACATCTCAACTGTGATTAACTTCAGATCGCAAGTAGGTAGCTCTGTTGATTATGCTGACGAGTTGGACTGGGAGGGTCTACTTACCGCTGCGGCGCGAGAACTCCCAGGTTCGCTCTGACGCATCATCGGTGGAGTTGCTTGCAGGTAATTTTTGTTTGACTGGAAGAAAGCCCATTCATTTTTCAATGCAGTCAACATCTCGAAGCTTTTTTGTGAGTAGGATCGGGGTAGGCGAAAAAAGAGAAAAATAGTAGATAACTAGGTAGCTTGCAATCATGTTTAAATTTGGCACATAGGTAGAATACAGACCCATAGGTAGTTAACGCAAAAATTCAGTTTGCCTAATTGGTAATTTTTTCCCCATTCTTGCACGAATCGAATCAATTGAATTTTTTGGCTGAATTTGTGACTTGGTCATGTTTGGACATGGACATGTGTTTTTGTTTTGGTGACCATGATGTCACTTTTTGTGCAATTTGACAACTGTGATGAACCACTGGATGGAGATTCTTCATGAAAACGGCCACGTGCTGAGATGGTATGTTTTTGTTACGGTTTATTATTTTTTTTTTCTCTCGCCTTGTTGCCGTACCATTTTTGCACCTCCTTCAATCATTCTCCCCATTGCACCCACACCCAAAAATCAACTCGGTTTTTCAAATCTGGGATGCAATGTGGAATATCGGCCCGACTTCTCCCACTTGGGGGACTGTTCTTTTTATTTTCACGGCGCGGTTACTCCGATTCATCGGATTTGCGGTTGCGCCGGCAGTAAATTAAAAAAAAAAAAAAATAGTTAACAATCAAAAATGTTTGCAAAATGTTTAAGGACATCAGAATTACAGTTTTACCAAATCTTTTGGAGAATTAATCAAGAATGCACGTTCACCTTCCCGACGGCGTAGAAATATACGACAGTCTCTGGTCCAACAGAATTGCCATTTCTTCTCAATTTTGAACTTCAACGCAGTCTGTAACAGGACATTGGTTGATCTAGACAAATTGGCATCTTACCTAAGCACCCTGATGTCTCCAGCCAACACTCCAATCTTGCCGTAAGAATACTAACAAACAACTTGTATTCTTGGCTCGTAACTGCCACCGGCCTGTAGCTCCCTATCTTTGCTTTGTCTTTTCCACCGCCTTTGTAAACCATCCTAACTCTGACCTTCTTCCACTCAACTGGAACCCTCTGTCGTTGTAGCAGAATATCATTCAGCTCAGCCCTAAGCCTCTCCTTGCTCACACTCCCCAAGCACTTGAGACCCTCAGCTAACACACCATCCTCTCCTGGAGCCTTTCCCATACTCATCTTTGCAAGTGTCTTCTCCAATTCCTCCATTGTGATAATGTCTACCAAACTCGAAGACTCCATATGGTCTACCCCAGACTGCACCTGACAATTTCTCCAGGAGTCTTCATGACCCCTGGAACAAGCCGGGCCCCAAATATCATTTACATACTCCTGCAATGCTGACCCCATGGCATTTCTTTCTCCCTCGCTGCCCCCTTCTTGTTGGCCATGGACATTCCCTTCCACCAGGCATCTCCACCTCTGTATGCTTTCCCAAATCCGCTTTCCACCAGATCGACCTTCCACTTTAAGCTCCAGCTCTCGTTTGGCCATACGTTCTCTCAGCTTTTGCCTCTTTAACACTTTCACCCTTTCTCTGCACGCATCCAGATTTGCTCGCTCTCTGTCACCTCCTGCATGTCTAAATTCTCTACTGGCCTTTCTTCTCTATCCAACTGCTTCCCTAATTTCATCATCCCAGCAATATCTATCTCTCCATCCCTCATCAACCAAGTTGCCAGTTCTGGCGCCTGTCCCCTCCCCTTGGGGGACCCAACACACATACCAAGGCCGATCTATTAACTCCGCACCACTTCCAGCCCTGTGAAACCTCCCCTTCCATCTCCGGAGGACGTTCGTCACCTCCACATCCAGACTCACACACTGCCATGATTCCAATTCCCTCCCTGTGGATGCTGTCCCACAACTCAGACCACTTTCCTCGTCCCCCACCTTGAATATTCTGGAACCCAATGCATAATGGAATGCACAACCCATTTTTGCTTTTGTTTCTCCTTGCCTTTTTATCTTTCCCTAAACCCCTGGGGTGTGGGGGTCCAATATCCTTGTTCACCACTCTCTGACGCCCAACCCCCGCATTCACACTCGCCCCCTCAACCCAATTCTGGATCCCCGCTACCATGTCTCTGTCTATTGCCCTCAGCCCGTTCCCAAACCCTCAGGATCTCTGCTGCTGCTTCAGCCATTGCCCGTCCCACAAAATCAGACCCAGCAAGAGAATAATGAAGCCCATCTGGCCCAAGGCACCCCGGAACCATCTGTACCTTCTCCAGGTCATAATGTCGAATTCACGGCATGAAAAACTGAATAAACTATAAATTTTATGTCGCAAAAGCATACGGTCTTTAGAATTTCCAGATAGAAATCATTGATGATCGGTAAAATCAATAAAATTAAATGAAAACAGGCTATGAAAACCCATAATCCTGTGAAATACGTACCAAAGAAACGACCTTACCACAATACCAAAAACTATGCGACAAAAGCGGCGATTTGAAGCAAAAATAAAATAAATAAAATAAATAAATAAATAAAAAAAAACTAAAACCAAATAAAATAAATAGAATAAAATAAAATAAAATAAAAATAAATCAGAATAAAACAAATTATTTAAATTAAAATTATATAAAATTAAATTAAATTAAAATAAATTAAATAAAATAAAATAAAATAAAATAAAATAAAATAAAATAAAATAAAATAAAATAAAAATAGAATAAAAAAATTGTCAAAGAAAAAACCAAAAATAACAATCGGTCAATGAGAATTCAGCGTGTGTTTAAATATAGGTACGTTTAAACGTACATTCGAACAATGCTGCATGACGGAACCTTGCGGGTCAGATGTCAGAAGATATGCAGAAAAATTAAAAGACCTCACCCGCCTTGATTGGCCCAATCACCAGAAGTGATCCAAAAAGATTCAAACCCGAAATGATCTAGACGAATCGGAACGATTCTGGTAATTCATCCGATCTTAGAAGAAGTGATTCGCCCAAAACCCCGCAAAGATTCCCGTTTGCTGCAAAACCTCACCAAACCTGTAGCCACACGTGGTGGTCAGCGCTTCCACCCTGAGCTTCCCAAGTAAAAGACAACAAATTACCAACTATCCTATTTTCTCCTAAAATCACCGAAGCATACTCATCAAAAATAAAATGCATTTTAGCTTGCTATCGTTTGACCAACAAATCTGATCTTGCATACCTTGCATATCTTGCATACCTTGCACATCTTGCATTACCTTGCATATCTTGCATAAACCTAACCAGACCTAACCACATGACGCTCGCCGAAACAAACCCGCACAAATGCAGCTTCTTCTTGCAAATGTAATAAAACATGATCTCACATGGTGTTTCTGGCCGTCTACCGTCATTTGACACAAAACCTATCCGAGTCACCGCACACACTTTGTGCACACCAGCTTAACCATGCGGCAAAATGCTATGCCCATTTCGCCAAGCCAACATTTGACCGTACAAAACTGACACAACGACCAACCTTATTAAACCACCGACTAACTTGATTTCTCCCGACCTGGGCCAACAATGCCAATCCTGCCCATTTACCAATTCCACTAATACGCGTTCGATCTTAAACGATCGGAATATGGCCTTGCGTTCCACCCATATCAGGCTTCACCGCAACGCAACGGCAAATTGCACTCGAGAGGCAAAGCTCCGAAGGCAACGCACCTATAAAACTTTTAATTCTGCCAAAAAGCTAAACCGATCAAAAGTCAAAACGCTCACATGGTGAATGCCTCGAAGTCCCACCATTTGCTATGGTTAATCATCATATTTCCCGTTTTTGGCCTCTGTTATACTCTCACATCACACATGGCCTACGTTCATAGACAACCTGCTCCGACAAAATTTCTGTTCTGCGCATAATTTCCAATTTCACTGTCCTCTTTTTGGGCAAACTTATTTGACAATCTAATAGCACCTCTATCATTATGGACAGCAATTTTGGGGATGGCCATACCGCAGGGGCCCCACTCTACCCGCACTCGCCTTATTTTGCCACTAGCCCAGAACCTTACATATCCTAAGCTAACCTGACCAAACCTAACCTCATCAAACCTAACGGAACCTATGCCCCATGCGTCTCGTGTTTGCAGGCATGCCTATCGGCATGACCATCGTCACATGACAAATGCAGCATTCAGGCTCCAACACAACGTGCTCATGTGCGTATGGGTTACTGCGTGCCCCAACGTATTGCGAACGTTCTCGTCAACTAACCTGACGTACCGATGGAGGAACCGCCATAACCAGAAAGCAACTGTTCCTGTACCGTCCGATCCAGATACCTGCCGGTTTTATTGGATAATGGGTGCATTTTTAGCAACTCGTACTCCTCACTGGAGCACTCACATGAAATAAAAACAACCGAACCCATCCTTTGCCTATAACCTACGTAACCTGAACTACATAAACCGGTCTGATCTATAGGTCATAATCCTTGTTCGAAATGACCTTCTCTGCAGGAATTTTGCAAGTGGTTCAAATGCTGAAGACATACTGGCGAGTTTCCTGCAGATTCTGTGTGCAACTGCTCCAGCACCCGCCGCAGTGAGCAAATGCCGAAGGCTTTCTATTCTAGCGGTTTTCGGTATTTTCTGCCAGGATCTGCTTGCAATGTATATTTAGTTTGCCATGTAAATATAAACATTAGAGTCAACAACACAAGGATTACAAAAACAAATGAACACACTGCACTGCGCAACGGGACAACTATGATACAAACAGAAGAGAGAACAGATTTATAGACAAATCATCAATTAAAATCAGAATGGTGTGGGTATGAGAAAATAAAGCTAAACAGCTGGGGAAATTCTTCTGAAATTAATAGGAGTCCATGGGGAGAGAATTCCATTCTCGAATGGTTTTCGAAAAGAAAAATGCCTTCTTTCTATCCAGGACATATTGAAGCACCCAGGTGACTTTTGAACTATCTGCCAATTGGTCGAGATGACTTTCATGACGTAACTAACGTAACGCGCGGTCTTGGTCATCTGTCAACGACAAGCTATTAGCTTGGGTCTGTTGACAATAACCTTTCACCACCCTCCCTGCCAGCGAATCAATCGTGCTATTGCCCACATGCTGCCACGGACCATTGAAATCCGCAGGTTTAAACCGTTCCGAAATCCCGTGTGGCATCCGTACCGGCCCCGATTCTATATAGTCAAAGACGTCAGGCGAAAACCAGATAATCTCCAAAGAAAATGCCAACCATCCCATTCTATGTTTCTACCACAAGCTAGCCCAGAAAGACGTACGCCAACGAGCACTTGATCACCCACCCGCTGAGTTGACATTGAGTCGCAATGTGTCTGTTATGTAAACAATGAGAAATTATTCCAATCTGAAAGCACGGCGGCCACATAGGATTAGATGGAGAGTGCTCTGAGATTTCCTAACCTTCTGAGTCACGAAAGTCGGGGACGAGCACTTTTGGCAAAATTTCCTGGCAGATACGCGGTGGCTAAAAGATGTAAGGTATATGTTTACAGGTTGGTGTGCATAGCATACGAATCACTTGAACGTGGTTGCAGGATTACGGGGGATATGGGAAATGCAAGAGTTGTGCTTTTGGCAGTATAGAAGGCCAGAGCCAAGATAATGTACACTGTGAAAAATGTCCGTATAATAACGGAGATTTTACGGATTTTTTACCCTACTTTTCCACTACGTCTCTCCGTAGATAGTCTTTACTCACTTCCTCTATTTTTGTACGGACTTTCTTCGTGTTTCGCGAAAAAACGGAAGATTAACAACATTTGCGTGATTCTACGGAAAAGTGCCGTAGATTGACGGACATGCTTTCCGTTGTTCGGCAAAAACGGTTAAATTCCGTAATTATGTGATGGTTTCCGTCGTTTTACGTCAGAATCTCCAAACATATGCGGTTTCGATGTATAAATACAGTTGTCGCGTAGATCTACGGAAAAATGCAGTAAATTGGCGCATATGCCATACGTACTTAGTCAAAACGGTTGAATTCCGTATTTTCATTAAAATTTCGTTCTTTGACGGTGCTTGATCTTCAAGAATGACGGAGCGATATCTGCATAAATACGGATATCCTTCCGTTTGCGCAAAAAGGTCTTTTGTCCGTTAATGTTTTGCAAAATTTCCGTACTTTGATGAGTAGAACCGGATCCAGGCTGATCGAATGATGCGTATATGCCAGCATGCGTGTTACTCATGCTGACTTGCACACGCCTATCCAAGCTGTTTATGGGGATTTTCCGCATGAGTTTTCCTGTTTATGCAATGTGACGCAATCAATATTTGAATACGTGTTCTGAAACTGCATCCGGAATGTCAGACATCAACATTTAGACTTAATCAAACACATGGAAATGTATCAGGGAAGTTCTTTATGAAATAACTCAAATGACTAAAGTGTAAAAGAGCTTTGCCATCCAACGTTTTTTCCACCTGATCATATGGCAGCAAACACCATTGCGGATATGACGTTTTCCAACACTTCCTGCAGGCGCCTAATTCTGCGGGTCGAGTCTAGTTTTCTTCACATTTCCATGATTGAGAATGTTTTTATGTCAGTGTGATTTCGACACTATGGACTTCTCGTGGTCATAGGAAATCGTGTTCTCGAATGGACAACGGACCAATAAAGATTTTGGATTGTCAGTGGCCACCTACAGCCAGCATGCTCAACTGCTGTGGTCAACGAGTTTGTCTGACATTCACCGAATCTTTGTGTGCTTTGCCGCCTAGCAAAGCGGCTTAATATACGAGTAGCCAGGAGACATCATCCATCGCTCATGAATTTTCCCGAAACTGCATTTCATGGGCCACAACACACCATTTCAGAAACCAGTGTGGCCTATAAATTGTCCTGGAACCATTGGATTTCTGTCGACATGAAATTCCATGTCATGAAATGGTGTCCTACATCAACGTCCTTTGCATACTTTGAATTTTGTGGACCATGAAATTTTGTGGGATGAAGTGTATCCGCTGTTCGAGAATTTCTGGAATTCTCCGGATTTTTGTGGACAGTAAAATTTCATGTCATTGCAGGAAATGGTACACTTGGCCAATGAAATGTCCCGCAAGAATCTTTTGGAATTCCATATCATAAAAAGGCATCTTATTCTCGGTTCATGAATTCTCTGGTGTCTTAATTTTGGAATTTGAAATTCCGGTGAAAACATGTTCTCATCCGAACTTTACAGAACTCAACAAACACCGAATCGCCAGATTCAACAGAACACAGCCGAAATTAATTCAACCGAACAGTCTGAGTTCTACCAAGCTCACCTGAACTTTGACAGAGTTCGATCTGACACACCCGAGATCAGCTGGAAATTGGAATTGCGCCGAGCTTAGCTGAATTTAACCGGAATTGGACTGAACTCTCTCGAAAAGCCGTTAAAAGACCGAACTCAGGTGAACTCACCGCACCCATACAAAATTCACCGAACTCAGCCGAAATTCAATTGAACTCACCCGAACTCAGCCGGATTTTGAGAGCCCTCTCATCTGAATTCACCGAGTTCGGTTGAAATTCGCTAAAGTTCGGGCAAGCTGTTTGGGCAAGTTTGTGTGAGCTAAGTCGAATTTAGGGTAAGTCCGGAGGAGTTTTGTCCAACTTTGCCAGAGTTTGCAGGAGTTCCGTCGAATTCCGGAAGAATTCAGCCGAATTATGGTTGAGTTCCAGTGTCTTGGAAGAATTTCCGCTGTGATCTGATGAGTTCGACCAAAGAATTTCCGCTTTGATCTGATGAGTTCGGCCGAATTCCAGCTCAGGTCGCATTAGTTCGAACGAATTCAGGATGAATACGGATCGCTCGGCTGAAATCGGATCGGTTCGGGTGCATCCTATTTTACGGATAACATTTCTTGCAATGAAATGTTACAGCAGTCCCCGAATTCCATGGAATTTGTGGCGAGCGAAACTCTATTCCAGAAAATGGCATTCGTCGTCGATTAATGGAATGATCCCCATGCGCTGAAATTGAGAGAATCGCAGGGTAAATGTCCTGAAGCCATTTGGCCAGAAATTTTAAGTTTAACCAACCATAAAAAAGCAAACAGGTGCAGGGTGAAATTTGTGGGAATTTCGTCCCATTTCAAGCAATGAATCATTCTTCCCAGAAAAATGTGAAGCCACTTCTGTTGGAGTTTTGGTTAATGGAAAAACTTCTTCTGCAGGCAACGCTAAATTTTCGACATTTTTGCGTGAATTTTTGCAGTGAGACACCAGTGAATTTTTTGCAGTGAGGGGTGTGAGACAATGGTAAGACTCCTTGGTCTTCAAATGGCTAAATGACTGGCGTTTGTCACTTTCAAAGAGTTGTATGGTCATCGTTTGTCCCGTTGAAAAATGTTTTGGTGGAGTTTGGGAGAAAATTTGAGATTCAGAAAAAGTTTGAAATTTCAACTTGGGAGAGTTTCACTAACTTTTGGACAAGAGGCAGTGAAATGGCATGTTTGGGAACACCTTGGCATGTTTAGGAACACCCAGGGAGTTATTTACTCTTATCGAAAGACACCGAATTCTTGGAGGAAAAATTCCATTGTCGAGGGAACTTTAAGACAGTTTTTATTGCAGGACTGAGCTAGATTAGGGTGTTGGTTGGCCCGTCCCCATTTGCAGGAGTTTGGTCAATAGCGAGGGCAAAATGCCATAGGAAGAAAGTTTCAAGAAGCGATAATGGAATTTGCAGCCATGTTCAGATGAAGGAGTGGCACCTCCTTCCGAGTGAGAATATGGGCAAATAAGACCCTTCGTTACTTTTCGGATTTCGAAAACTCATGCTAAACAAGATGGTTGCGCAACCAATGTCTCGAAGGGCACATTTTGGCGAATACAGATTCCACCGAACATGTGCATCTTGCCGGTTGCGTGAAAATCTAAACCTGGCATGTATGCCAGACATTTTCAACTGCTTTGAACAATTTTATTACCCCACCAACCATTTTTATATATTTACAGTTTCAGTTTTACCAGTTGGCACAATTGGATGGAAAAGTACTTTCCGAATTTTTTGCCAAAATCGGTGAGAAATTCCATGAGTTCTCAACAATTCCCTCCATCGTTTCAATTCCATGTGGGTCACATTTTTCCAGCAAGCTGACACCCTGTATTCATGAGGCATGGGAAATGACCATTGAGTTGAAAGGTTTGGACTTCTTTTATGCAGGCTGCAGTGTCGGATTGAATTGAAATTCCGTCTTCCTTGTGTCATAGACCCATCTGACCTATCAGCTGTATGGGTACCGCAGGACTTGCCACCTGCCTGGTTTTGATAAACAAAATTGCTCATTGTGTTGGCAAAGCGCACATCTCGATAATTTTTGCATTCAAAACAGGCCCCAGATGTTACCGTAGCTGAGGGGTCAGCCAACAAATTCGTTGTGTGTGCTTGGGACACAGCAGGCACGAGGGCGATTAATCTCATTCTGCATCAAGGAGGGAGATGAAACCTCACGCAACGGAATTCCAAAGATATTTCGACCGGGTGAGGAGATCACTCGTGACATGAACAGGTCCTGCTGCACGAACAGGTCCTGCTATCTTCGCTCGCACCCAGACAACAGCGAACCGCGCTGCTCATTCAACTTTGCAATTTGCATGTTCACTTCATTGAACCGAGGACTCCCACATTTGCTGCCGTTCTTGAAATTTGAGCGATTTCCAAGTTTTCTCCTTTTTAGGTTTGATCTGAATTTTCTTTTATCCAGGTACCCAGGTTTGCTTTGAATTTTTTTATCTGCTATCAGGTTCAGCTTGGAATTTGACCTCAGTCATCTTCTTGGATTAAAACATCTACGACAGACTTAATTGGTGCTGGATACGCATGTGGAGTGCAAGATTTGGGCCTGCTGCCAAAGCCAAACTTCAAAATTGTTATGGACGCAGAATTCTTTTTTCAAACGACAAGTTCTAACCATCACGTTGAACTGGAACCCATCATCTAATTTGGTCCGTCTGCAATTTTATCCAATCAGCTTTTGTTGCATTTAGGTACCTTGTCTTTTTCGGCTATTTATGATGCGCAATGTTTTCCTTTTTTTTTCAACAGATTCAAGGATGTCAGAAGTTTCTTTTATAACTACAGAATTCTTGTCATCGTGTCGAATTCTAACCATCGTCTGATGACAGCAACAACGCTACTCTGGTCTGTATACAATTTCACTCACATACCCAATATCTTTTGATCAGTCGCATTGTCTTCAATTCTATAACCTTTGCCCGTTTGACCTAAAAAGTTTTTTCATCTTTTCAGCAGGATCCGAAGAATCTTTCCTCACTTTTCAACTGAAAGAACTGGCACCGCATTTCGTTTTGAATTTCATTTAAACGTACTTTTCTTGTCGTGCGCTCAGGTAATGTTTCAGATTTTACAAAATAATTTTGATTTTAGAATGGTTTTGCTTGCAATTTTTCCAAATTTCATTCGAGATGGTTCTTTTTCATGTGGCGATTTTGCATTTTTTTTCGAATGTTTTCACATGATTAATTCGGGGTTTGTCATGAAATTTGAAAAAAAGAATATGACAGATTGTGCTGGTGTGTAATGCTTCCTTTAACGGTTAACAATACACTTTTATCTTTTTTCTTATTTCAGGTTCTGAGAGCCGATGCAAGACAACTTCCGATATTTGACTGAATGGGAAAGTACTTGAAAGTCAAAATAAACTGTTTTTTTCGTGATTTATGGGCAAAGGCCGTGGTCAGGAATATTTGTACGAGAAATCTTCCTTTTATTTTCAGATTCAAGTCTGAAAAATATTTCATTTTGGAATTTGGTGTCAGCAATATGGAAGCACGTGTGGATTGCATATTGCGGATACCAATTCCAAAATGAAATATTATTCAGACTTGAATCTGAAAATAAATGGAGATCTCTCTTACAAAAAATATTTCTGACTACGGCTTTTGACCATAATATCACGGAAAATAACAGTTTATTTTGCCTTACAAGTACTTTTCCATTCCGTCAAATTACGGAAATTTTCCTGCCATCCAAAAGGATTCCATCTGTAAATTTACGGACATCTTCCGTTATTTCAATGCTTCTTTTTTTCTAGGAATTTATGCTCAATCTCCGTCACTGGATATCTGCAGAAGATGCCTTAATCTACGGAAATTGTCCGTCGTCCAGATTCTGGCCACCCGTGCATGAACGGAAATTGTCCGTCGAAAAATTTCCGGCGATCGGTACATGTACGGAAATGGTCCTTCGTCCAGTTTCTTGACATTGTCATAAATAAAATGAACGGAATTTATCCGTAGCAGAATAAACGAAATTTACCCAAAAAATAAAATTACGGAGAATCTCCGTCATCTGGAGGAATGGTGGAGCTCCGTGACTGATTTAACGGGTTGTCCCGTAACATACAATCTACGGACATCACCGTAAAAATACGGAAATTTTCTGGCGTCCAGATTTCCAACACTTTTTCCGTATTCTGACGGTGAAATTAATTACAGTGTAGTACGGTGTACCGAATAACGATAAATGTGTCGATATGATTGATGGTGAACAGATGGCCACAGGTTAAGTCATGGCATGAATTAAACCGCCATTGGTAATGTTAAACCGACATTGGACAGGTGAAGAGGGGGTGCAAACTCGAGTTTGGTCATGTCCGGATGTTATTGTTGGAGGCATCCCTTTTCCGTGAGAATTTGATGCAAGAATGAGGCACATGAGGTAGACTGCTGGATAAAGCAAATGGAACAGGACAACCAATTTTCATAGCATTGTGTGAATCGTATCTTTATACATTGTCCAGGTCAATTTAAATATATGCCAAATTTCACGATGATATGAGGGGTTTTTCAGGATTTCAACAAGTTATCGCGGCTGACAAATCGCCAACAAAGGAGTTGCGTTGTTCGTTGGAATGGTCCACGTGGCCGCCTTAGTCTAGACAATTGCTGGTGTCTTGCAGTTTTTAGGTCTGAAGTCTCTGAAGCCTATTGCGGGTGTGACTGCGGGACCTCCATATTCCATTGGCACTTTATCATTGAAGGTCCAATGTGGGGTTGGAGAACTTTCAGACCATTTTTCAATCCAATTATTTTCCCA
>JASGXE010009915.1:0-42271 GCA_030068105.1 Sinentomon sp. SZTP_YWyxl
AGGTACGGTTGTAATCAGGTATCTTCTCCTGCTTTCTGTATTCTTAGAGGCATGTCCATGGAGAGTTGCAGGCAGCACCAGGATTGTCTGCCGCTTTGAATTCAACTGTGGCCAAATGTTTTGTGAAAGCCAGGGAGGACAGGGTGTCCTGCGAAGATGGCCATTGGAGTGGCAGGCCAAAAACAGCCTTGATTGTCTGGAACATTTCCCGAATCCGAAAATTTGCCAGGAAAATGTTGATTTATCGGGATAGGGCAGCAATATGCAGATTTTAAACACAAGTTGGGGTTCTGAAGTAAAGGCCAAATGCCAGGAAATAATCCAAAAAGGAACCACCTTCCATCAAGACAACATCACTGCATGTTGATGAACCTGGTAAGTTGACTGCTAATCAAAACCGAAGCTTTTAATTGTTTTACCACCCTACCTATTCCTTACACCTGGCTCTAAGCAACTCATTTGTTCATAAATCTGAAAAAAATCCCTCGTATGCAAAAAATTTGGAGCAATGAAGAAATGTGGTGGCGACAGATAAGGAATGAATGGAGGGCAACAGTTCTCTTCTTCCAGGAAGGAATATCGAAGTTGGAGAAGCGAGCCACCAAGTGTGTCACAATTCAGGGAGAATATGCGAAGAAAGCACAAAAATATGGCTTGCATAAGAAGTTTGCATGTGGGTTTCTACGAACTATTTGATAACCCCTCGTACATCATCAGCGGAAAGCTTGTTCCAAAATGGAAACGGCTGGTCGTTTTGGCTCCTTTTCTTTGGCCAATGTCTTAAACCAATTGCCATCTCAATGCATCATTTCCTTTTTAAAAAGTCAGTCGACCACGTTCCCGCTTTTGACAAGTCGCCGCCTCTGCGGAGCCCAATTGAGATTTGTATGACTACGTGAAGAAAATCTGGGTTAGAGTTTTTCTGGAAATTAGTCGTGGACGTCACTCATCTTTGCATAAATTGTTGAACCAGGAGTGGATTGTTCTGAGAAGTTTTGAAAGAAGTGGAGGTAAGCATTACGGTTTGCTTCCCCTTCTCTTTCTTTCAGCTTTCTGATATCGGATCTTTTGTCTGGGTTTATTTGGTTGGGTTCAACAGACTAACGTCGCACATTCATGTGATGAGATTCATATTATGATATCCTGAATACTGAGGATTGGAATTTTGAGGGTATCTTGCTGCGGTATCGTTACTTCCGGGGGAGTGATTTAACCTTTTCTAAAAACTTTTAGCTGATTGTATTTGTCCAAAAATTCCACCGGTGGATATTTTATCTGTTCCTCTTTGGGTGTTAAATAGGAAAAAAAAATCGGGTTGTCATTTACAAGGGGGGATACAATTGCACGGCAACAGGGAAACATTTTAAGAAAACAGCAGTACCCTTAGCCGTGCAATAGTGTCCCCCTTTGGCACCAGCATACGGCACAGGGTGTGCCTTATTTCTCTGCAGGGTGGGTAGTCGGTTGAGATAGGTTAATTAGGCGCTTTGGATAGGTTAAGTTAAGTTAGGTAAGTTCGGTTTGGTCGTTAGGTTAGGTAGGTTAGGTTAGGTTAGGTTAGAGTAGGTTAGGTTAGGTTAGGGTTCTCTGTGCAGTGTACCTTTACTTAAAACAACCAAATGAACCTCCACTAAAAACAACCTCGACCCAATCAAATCCAATCTGACCTAACCTAACCTAACCTAACCTAACCTGACGATCTAACCGAACCTACCTAACTTAACTTGACCTATCCAAAGCTCCTAATTAACCCATCTCAACCGACTGCCCACCCTCCAGAGAAATAAGGCACACCCTGTGCAGTATGCTGGTGCCAAAGGGGGGACACTATTGCACGGCTAAGGGTACTGCTCTTTTCTGAAAATGTTTCCCTGTTGCCGTGCAATTGTGTCCCCCCGACTCAACCCAAAAAATCTATGTGCCGCTGTAATCATCTCTGGGGACTCACTCGCTGAGGTACCTCTGATCTGCGGCCCAAAAAGTCTATTCCGAGCAGGTTAGCTGCTACTTCGTTTCTTGTTAATGCTACGTAAGTGGCTATCAAACCTGTGTCAGAATGATAACATTGATTTCTGACATCATTGAAAATCAAATCCGCAACTCGATGCTGACGTGTTGATCCACGCAAAATCATGAAATAGATATAAAGGTAGGAGTCGCCCCCCGCTATAACACAGACTCCGAATTGGAGAAAGCAGAGGGACAGCATTAAAAATTGAGTGTAGAAAATGGAAACCAAAACACTCTTCATTGATCGTGAAAACAATTGAAACAAAATCGCCCCTGAAAAACAAATCTGGTATGCAACACACATTGCCGCAAATTAAAGAAATTGCATAGCGCTCGAAATAGGCGTAAAAATTCTTCGCCAGGGTTTTTTTTTACATCTGTGTTCGAAGGGATGATTTTGCACGTGTCAACTGCCCCCAACTTAAGAAAAGGAAAGCACAGTGACCACATACATCTTCAGGGGAAAGCCGCAGAATATTTCTTGGTTTTTGCTGCCTCTGGTTTTTCATCAGGGCTGTAATTTTCCCTGACTGATCTTTTTCTTTTCCCTTCAGACTCTTGGCATCGAAAAGGGAACGGCTTGTCCTTTCTGCTGCTTTTATTTGTCTAATGTCTTAAACCAACGTTCCAATTTCGACAAAAAGCCGTAGGTTTGCGGAACCCAATTCAGATTTTGTGACCACGTGCAGAAAATCTTACTTGTTTAATTTACTGCGCACGTGAATACTCACGACAGGCCTGGAAGTAATAAAATTCAATCTGTCCAGATGTGGATAACCCATTAACTCGGCCGGAGTTTCGTCTCAGACGAACTACAGATTTTTGGTCCACAAACCAATGGAAACTTTTGAGAAATTTAAAGTTTTTTAAGGGCGTTATAAGTTTCAGGAAATATGTTCTGAATTATTTGCATATTCAATGGCACGGAAAAATTTAAATAAATTAAAAAAATAAATAAAAACTCACCTCCGATGCATTTGCACGGGGATGTCACTTTTCAACCACTGGTGAACACTGTGCGTCCTTGTTTGCAGTGAAAATGTGATAAAAAATCACAATTTGATTTTTTGCGCCTTACTGTTTTAAATCTTATGCAATCGTCATCTGTTCGCGGTGATGAGTGTTGCATAGCAGTTTGTTTTCAGGGGCCACGCCATGTTTCCGTGTTTGCACGCTTCGCCACAAAATATCGCATACGGAGCCATTCTGAATACCTGGGCCATGGGCGAATTTTTAGACTGGAAGCACGGGGCCATGTAATTCCCCATTTCACATGCGCCGCAAAACACATTACACGAAGGAATGCACTTGACAGCGCTTACTAGATAGGGAATAACATTGCCCCGTGCTTCAAAAGCCTGACAAAAATCTCCTATGACCCGGGTATTTTGAAAGTCTGTATTTGCAATCGCGTCATCATTCAGAAAATCAAGAAGCTCTTTTGACTTTTGTTTCAATGTGCAGTTATTTCTAAGAAGCCGTGAATAATTTAAGATTTACGAATACCTGAATAACCTATATCAAAAATTGCAACAATGGATTAAAATTTAGTTAAAACTGAACAAAGTACATGCTCACTGCCTCTTTCAAAAATCATTTTCTAAAAAAAACATCCCAAACCGGCACAGCCAATTTCCTCCTCAAAGAAAACCCGGCTGCACTGCAAGCTCTCTCTCTGGCGATATTTTGTTATTTTTGTAAGAAAACTAAGGTTTCTGAATGTTGCTTTTTCCTTAGCATTTGCAAAGACACATTATTCGTACGTATTTCAGACGGGCAGGCTCCTGGGATGACGTCTTTGTGAAAGTCGACAATGCCTTGCGAAATGTTCCATCAATTCCACAGTTTTTGAAAACCCACGCACGAACATGAGGAGAATCTTCAAACTTGCTTCCATTGGGATGATTGAAAAGGCACAAAGATCCTTTTTAAATTATCCACGCAAAAGCATGAAAAATACACAAAGGTAGGATTCGCCTCCCGCCATTGAGTCAGTCTCCGAATTGGAGAAAGCTAAGTGACGGCTTTCAAAGTTGCGTGCAGAAAATGGAACCCGAAACACTTTTAACTGATCGTGAGAACAATTGAGACACAAAATTGCCCCCGAAAAACAATCTGCTATGCAATACACATGACCGCAAATAAAAGAAATTGCATGGCGCTCGAAATAGTTAGGCGAAAAAATTGTATCGACAGGATTTAAAAAAAAACCTGTTCGAAAGGATGTCATATAGAAAGCCACTGAAATAAGAGGAGGTATGCCAAACGAACGGCAGTTTGTTCGAGCAGCGGAAAGAGCAGCCCGGACTTTTAAGGTTTGACGTTGAAGGTGGTGGCAGGTGCGATTATACGTATATTGATTTTCAACACTGTTTTACGAAGCATACGGAGCTATTAAAAAGTACTCATAGGCAATATTTAGGACATGCTATAACAGGGGCCACCTGATTTCATCAGGGCTTGGTGCAACTTCACTCCCCACACGAGTGTCATGATGTTTTGCGGCGAATGCTGCCATTGATGCATAAATGGCGCCTGAGTTAATAATGAACTCCTATGTTCGAAGACTTTTGATAAGGAGTGTATAAAACACCCGCGGAATGCAAAAAAACAACTTCTGGTTAGGAGAACTTTCATTGTGCCTCATTCCACATTCCTGCTCAAACTAACTCAGCTTAAACCAGAAGTTGGATGCATCTTTCGCAACAATAGAAAATGATAGCGAGTGCACAGAGATGAAAGTTTCGGAACACAAATCCACGCGCCATGCACTGATTTGACATCTTTTCTATCTCATTTTTATTTTCAATTCGTTCCATCCCCGTGACCCATTAAATCTAAGCTTTTACCAAAACATTTTGTGATTCCTTGCGCACCTGTCGGATAATATTCGTATGCTTCACGCAGAAAAAAAAAAATGAAAAAAGAAACTCAAACATCTTCGCTCGCCAAAATCGAACACCGGAACTTATTTATTTGCAACAAAGGGAATGTTGTTTTTAAAGCGAATGCGGTTCATAGAAATAAAAATTCCAAAGCCTCAGAAATCTGCTTGGTCGCATCCCAGGATCTGGAAAGTTCTCTCTCTGTCGCTATGCGGCAAATATCGACCAATCAGAAGCCGAGTTTTGGCGCGCCTGCGCCGGTGGTACGAAAAAGACTTTCTGCGCAGCGAAATTTTTATTTCTCATTTGAGTGAAAATTGCTGAAAAAGGAAGAGTGCGCTCCGAGTTGAGAAGATTCTTATTGTTGCCGATTGTTGTCGTACGTGAATTTGGAAAGCTGAAACAGTGACCTGAGACGTTGTGTGAGCTTCTGAGAGACCGAATTCGACTTGAAGGTTGTGATTTGTTTGCTTTTTCTGAATTTTTGTTTGATTTTTGTCTGATTTCTTCTTTTTCTTGGTTATTTTCTTTGATTTCTCTGAAAATGTCATCGACTTCCTGCCGATGCGTTTTCTTTTTGTTTGTTGTTCTTTTTTCTGGTTTTGTTTCTGTGATGTCTGAGTCGACAACTGTGATGCCAGGGCGTTCGAGATGTGCTCCGTATCCGCCTCATTCCGACTCCCACCTGGCTATCTTCAGGAAGAGTGGTCAGAAGCAGGAAGTGGATTTGGCAGAAGTGGACAGCTCTTTGGATGGTGCCAGGCTGTTCTGTTTGATCGTTGTTGTCTTCGTTTTGCTGATGGTTGCTGTTGGGATGGTGATTGTTTATCGTGAGAAGATTTCTTCGTGGATTGTGAGATTCCTGTCCAGAAGAGGCGCAGAAGCGGATGGCTTGGATGAAGTCGTTGTCGTGTAGTGGACTAAGAACTGTTTGTGTCGTCCTGAGATGATTTAATTATTGTAGTTTGTTAGCCTAATTAATGTGAAACTTTTTTGTTGAAGACTAACCACCCTAGGATAAGTTAAAGCAATGTAGTTTTTAAAGTCATTATAAATTATTTAAGCCAACCTGTAATTTCCCTCAAATTAAAAATAAAGGCAAAAAAGTTTAAAAGAAGAAAACCCTAAAAAATAAATAAATGAAAACCCTAAAAACTTTAAAGGATAGAAAAACCTAAAAAGATTAAAAAGCACAAAAAATAGGTAGTTCAAGAATTACAACAAACTTAGAAGAATTGGGTAGATTTAAATATCAGGGTACAATTGATGGACTTGTTAGATTTGAATAACTTTTAGGTATTTGATAGATGCTTAGTGTTATGCAAGATTTGATAGTTTTGATCCATGATGTGTGGGATCAATTAGGTTGCACAGCTTTGTATCTAAACTAAAAATGAAAAAAAATAGATTTAATATAAAATGGGATAAAAATTGTATTTGATGTAAAATTAAAAAGTTATAACTGATGTCAAAATTAAGCAGTTATAAAAAATTGAAAGTCAACGAAAATTAAAAAGTAATTGGATGATGGATCAGGCAAAATTGAAGTGTCAACAAAATTCAACTGCCTGTGTAAGTAACTGATGAATACAAAATTAGAAAATGTAGCAGAGAAAAAAAAAAAAAACAAAAAAAAACAAAAAATAAAAATAAAAAAAAATAAAAATAAGTCGGCACGCGCTTACCCCCAGGCTGCAGAACTTGCCAATGAGTCTTTTAAATTCGCTATCCCTGGCAAGCTGGAGGTCATGGTGCCGACGGGGGCTGGGATTGGGACCCCAGCTGCAGAAAGCGTAATGTTTTTGGCTGCAATATTGTAATTGCAACCAAAACCATGTGCCAACATGGCGAAATTCCAACTTCCGGATTAAGGTGAATCATGATTCGGTACCTCTTCCTGTCCTATGACTAGATGTTGGAAAAGGTTAACACTGCAATGACCTATTGAAATGAAATGGAATTCAGGGATAAGCAAAAAACGAAAGTCTGCTCTTATCTCCATATTTCAGCACATTTTCATCCCTTGCAAAACCAGAAATCGTAGCCAAAGAGAGATGGAATTGATTTGCGAGCCCAGTTTCCGAATGTTTACTCAGACGATGGCCTTTTATGGAGGCCAAAATACGACATTCCCAAAAAATACTTTCGCGGTCTACCAAAAATTGATGCCCACTCTCAACGGTGCTCAGATTCGATTTTTTCAATCGCTTAAAATCCTCGCAACGCTCATCATTATGTTCATGCTCTCATTTTAAAGTGATCCTCTGCCATGGATATTTTTCCAGTCCTAGCCAAAAATAGTCACAATCATTTATTTTTTGCACAATTTTGGTGTTTGATGTTCTCCTTTTCTTGGCCGTTTTTCTGTCACCCTCATTGCAATCAAATTTAAAAATTTGGACTTTTTGGTGAAAAAAAAAGCATCAGCTATTTGCATTCTCCATTTCTTAGTCAACGGAAACCCAATTATGGCTTCGGAACCTTCAAATTTTGCCACGCATAGGATTTTGGGGAGTTTGTCGAAATCGGCGGATGATGTCAGCAGCAAAAAATGAATCACTTTAAATTGGAAATTAGGACGTTTCTGGGGTTGGGTATAGACCTCTACATGGGACCTCTATAGTAACTTTTCTCGGGACTCCACTCCCTTCGTAGGGATGTCTGGCAAAACCCTTGTGTCAACCCCATAAAATTCTTGTGGAGCGAAAATATGAAAGTTATTACCATTCTAAAATTCTAGGTCAGATGAAAATGAAAGATTGTTTCCAAGCGGTTAAATATTTGCTCAGCTGCAGATCACGCACTTTTTCGCGGGCAAAATTTGCATGCCTTTGGACCTCCCTCACTTAGGTACCTGTGATAAACGTTAGTGCCGTTTTTTATCGAAAATTATTTTGTGTCAGCCTCCGAATTGGAGGAGGCAGAGGGGCTGCATTCGAAGTGGCGCGCAGAAAATGGAAACCGAAACACTGTCAACTGATCGTGAAAAAATTGAATCATAAAATTGCCCCTGGGAAACAAACTGCTATGCAAATCGCGCAACAGTAAATAAGAGAAATTGCATAGCGCTCGAAATAGTTAGGCGTTAAAATGCATCGCCAGGGTTTTATAAATCTGTGTTAGATGGGATGATTTTGCGCATGTCAACTGCCCCCAACTTGAGAAACGGAAAGCACAGTGACCACATACATCTTCAGGGGACAGCCACAGAATATTTCTTGGTTTTTGCTTCATCTTGTTTTTCATTAGGGCTGTAACTTTCCCTGACTGATCTTTTTCTTTTTCCTTCAGACTCCTGGTATCGAAAAGGAAACGGATTGTCCCTTTTGCTTTAATTGTCCTTTTGCTATAATTGTCCTTTTTTAATGTCTATTGTTATAAAACTAATTAGGCCTACTACTAATGCATCATTTCCCATTTTGATGCCGACAACGTCCCACTTTTGCCAAGTCGCCGCCTCTACGGAACCCAATTTGGATTTTTGTGACCAGGTACAGAAAATCTGACGTGCTTGATTTCCTGCAAGGGAAAACTCACGACGACAGCCTGGAGAAAAATTCATTCCTCATAGATCGGGATAACCAGAGCCTGGGATAATCATAAACAGTTCGCTCTGGGCGTTCGAGGAAGTGAGATTCGTCTGATAATTCGGTGTTCTGCGGCTTTACTGCAATTCGAATTTGAGATGGAGACAACCAAAAAAGCAAAAATAAAAGTTTACTTCGCACTTGTTCGGTCATTGCTACAGTATGCAGCTGCAGCATGGGACCTCTACCACTTGCTACATATTGAGAGCTTGAGAGGGTCCAACGAAGGGCAGCTCGCTTTGTCTCTGGTTGTTATGACTGACTTTCGAAGCACTGTCACTCTTCTCAGTGCGTAGAAGGGTTTCTGGGCTGATAGGTCTTTTCCAAGGGTTGAACAATGTTGCTGGTTGGTCAAAAATTAAGAGGAGTTTGCTTCCTTTCTTACAGTATGCAGGCATGATCACGATTTCAAGTTGGGCACCAGACGTGCTTGTAGGGATGTTGGTAAGTATTCCTTCACTGTCAAAACTGTGAACGTGTGGAACTCTTTAAGTGCAGACATTTTTGGGAAAGGAGAGGATTTGAGTGCGTGAGTTCCTTCCGGAAGAATAGTTTGCATGGGGTTGCAGGGCAGTCTTCCAGTCGGGCTACATAGACTTCGTTATGATACCATGCCAATTTAATGTGTTAATTCTTATGAAGTGTGTTGATCCCTTGAGTTGTCTTTGTGGATTTTATCGTCATGCTGTCTTGTTCACGATATGACAAGAGTGTTCACCTCCTTAATTGCTGATTTGCGCAGGACTGTGTCCGGGCAAATTATTTTAATTACAATTACAATTACCCATTAACTCAGCCGGAGTTTCGTCTCAGATGAACCGCAAATATTTTGTCCACTGTAACAAATGACGCAGTGGCGCCGACAGCTCTCTAGGATTGGGGGGATGAGACTAAAAAGGGCATCAATTTTTCGGGACATGGGGGCAACACCGGGGCAATGTGCAAGGAAAAGGGCAATGTTCCCGACGAAGCGTTGCGGTTTGCGGAACGCCGCACTGCAAAGAAATTAGTGGCAAATTGCCACTAGTAGTGAGAAAAGACGACTACACTATGAGTAGTGGCAGTTTTAGTGGTATTGCACACCATTCCATTCAATGCATTTCTTTTCACTAAAATAGTGACAAACTGCCACTTTCTGGTGTAGTCTTCTTCTGCCACCAATTTTTTTCCAGTGCGGGGGTGGGGTTCATGGGAAAAAAGTTTTTGAAAAATGGAACCTCAAGAGGTGCTCTGAATGCTCAATTTTTGAAAAAAAAACGCATAGCTTTTGCCGCAAGCACAAACTTCACGCCCCGATTGAATTGACCTGTTGAATTGACTTTATTCATAGGACTGATATCCACGATTTTTGAAACAATCAGATATTGCATTCGATAGCGCGTTTCTTTATTGCAAATTCCAACTTCCAAGTGGAACGAAAATGAAACAAAAATTGGTCTATTGAGGACATCGTGGGGATAATTCGAGGCATTCAACAAAGGGTATATTGACAGGGGATGAGACAAGGGCAACAATCCCCGCAGAAAATAGCCCTTTCCATTATTGGGGGATGCATCCCCCCAACCCCCCATGATCGGCGCCCCTATAATGATGAAAAATACATATAACAAACCAATGAAAAATGTTGAGCAAATTTAAACATCCGTATGTTGTTAAAAGTGTGAACAAGTCGATTTTGTCATTGCCAATTACCTAATCTGTGCATTGTCAATGCGATGAAACTAATATTATTCTCAAATTTAGTGATTATTTGTCGGTTCCCCCAGGTTTCCTGAAGTCTCATTCACTTGTTCCGTTTAACCTGTATTTATGGACCCGATCCCCTACGAGGCCAGAAAATGTAAATCTTTTTTTTTTGTGATCGAGCATTTATGATACCAACGTTTTCAGGAAAAGTCGGGCAAAAGTCAGGTAATTTATTTTTCCAAGGTCGCTCACAAACTGCCTGACCTCACTGTCGCATCCTTTGGGAAATTTCTTGATTTGATTTTTTGCCGAAAATTCTGATCAGATGACGCAAGTCGCCAAATGAGGGCGTTAAAAGTTTCAGGAAATATTCTTCAGAATTTTTTGCATATTCCATGGCACAGAAAAATTAATCTCAAGTAAAATACCATTTCTTGACATTGCGCTCAACGCACCAACGTCTTCCTTAAAAGAGCAGGTAACTCACCTCCGATGCATTTGCGCGGAGATGTCACTTTTCAACCGTTGGTGATGACTGTGCGCCCTTGGTTGCAGAAGTGAAAATAGACGGATCTTGTCAAAAGTCCTCGAACACAGGCGATTGTTATTATAGGGGCCATCTAATTTCAACAGGCCTTGGTGCAACATCACGCCTCACATGAGTGTCATGATGTTTGCGGCGCATGCTGCCATTGATTCCAAATGGCGCCTGAGTTTAAAATGAACACCCATGATCGAAGACTTTTGATTGTGTGTGTGTCATAAAAATCATAATATTTGATTTTTGCGCCTTACTCTTTGAAATCTTATGCAATCGGTATCTGTCTGTGGTGATGTGCGTTGCATAGCTGTTTGTCTTCAGAGGTCATGTCGTGTCCTTTCTTATTTGTAGGTATGCTTCACCACGAAATAGCATATTTGCAATCGCGTCATCATTCAAAAATTGAAGGAGCTCTTCTGACTTTAGTTTCAATTAATTATTTCTAAGATTTCTAAGAAGCCGTGAATAAGTTGCAACTTTACGAATACCTGCATAACCAATGTCAAAATATTCGTGTAGTGGATCAAAATCTCTTAAAAAACTGAACAAAGTTCATGCACACTGCCGCTCTTTCAAAAATCATCTTAAAAAAAACATCCCAATCCGGCACAGCCAATTTCCTCTCAAAAGGAAACCCCGGCTGCGCCGCAAGCAATGGCTCGCTGAAAAAAGAAGATTTTGTCGATCTCCGCGCCAATACGAGCAAACGAGTTCCTTTACAACAACGAGTGTATTAGCCATCAAAACGAAAAGTGGTTTCATAGAAATTAAAATTCCCAGTTGCCTCAGAAATTAGCTTTTCCCTTCTTTGCCTGCGATTAGCCGTAGTCCACATCGGGACACGAAAACTGCGGACTTTCTCGCGGCCACTGAGCTTCGCTTTACAACAATGATAAGAAAATAGGTATCCATAATAAAGGCAGCCCATAGAAATAAAAGTTCCAACTAGTCCAAAGAAATCTAATTCCGGGTTCTGGAATGTTCTCTGTCGCTATGCGGCAAATTTCGACAAATCAGAAGCCGAGTTTTTGGCAGACCTGCGCAGTGGGGTAAAAAGGCCTTTTGCGCCGATTTTTAACTTTTTTCCTCATTTGAGTTAAATTTGTTGAAAAAGGAAGAGTGCGCTCCGAGTGAGAAGATTCTTATTGTTGCCGATTGTTGTCGTACGCGAATTTTGAAAGCTGAATCAGTGATCTGAGACTTTGTGTGAGCTTCTGAGAGACCGAATTCGCCTAGAAGGTTGTGATTTGTTTGCTTTTTTCTTATATTTGTTTTTGATATTTTGTCTGATTTCTTCTTTTTCTTGGTTATTTTTTTGCTGAAAATGTCTTCGACTTCCCGCCGATGCGTTTTCTTTTTGTTTGTTGTTCTTTTTTCTGGTGTTTCTTCTGTGATGTCTGAGTCGACAACTGTGATGCCAGGGCGTTCGAGATGTGCTCCGTATCCGCCTCATTCCGACTCCCACCTGGCTATCTTCAGGAAGAGTGGTCAGAAGCAGGAAGTGGATTTGGCAGAAGTTGACAGCTCTTTGGATGGTGCCAGGCTGTTCTGTTTGATCGTTGTTCTCTTCGTTTTGCTGATGGTTGCTGTTGGATTGGGGATTGTTTATCGTGAGAAGATTTCTTCCTGGATTGTGAGATTCCTTCCCAGAAGAGGCGCAGAAGTGGATGGCTTGGATGAAGTGGTTGTCGTTTAATAGTGGACTGAGAACTGTTTCTGCTCGCATGAGATGAATGGGTTGTATTGTAGTTAATAGACTAGTGACAATTGACCTTAGAAACGAGGTTCGAATAGTTAAAAAAACTTACCTGTAATTTAACTGAAATAGAAAACAGAAGTAAAAAAAGTTTAAATGGTAAAAACTGTAAAAAAATAAATGTGAGAAAAGCCTAAAAATTTTAAAATGAGAAACTCCTAAAAATATAAATCAATAAAAAACCTAAAAAATTAAAAAGAATAAAATTGAAAAAAATTAGATTGTCCTTTTAAACAAGTTTTGAGTCATGCCTAGGGGCCAGGATATGCAGGATTAATTAAGTGACAGATATCTTTATATCTAAACACAGAATAAAAACAATTAAAATTAAAAGTTTAAAATTGGTTGGAACCCAAAATTAAGAGGTAGGTAATCAAAATTGAAAAGTAAGCCAAAAAATTAAAAGTTATCCAAAATTAAATGTTTTAGGTAATTGATTGACACAAAATCAAAGAGTGATGAATATAAATTAAAAAAGACAAAAAAAAAACAAAAAACAAAAGGCAAAAAAAAACAAAAAAAAAACAAAAAAAAAAAAAAAAAAAAAAAAACAAACAAAAACAAAAGACAAAAAAAAAACAAAAGACAAAAAAAAACAAAAGACAAAAAAAAAGAAAAAAAAATAAGTCGGCATGCGCTTACCCCCAGACTGCAGAACTTGCCAATCTGTTTTATAAATCGCTATCCCTGGCAAGCTGGAAGTCATGGTGCCGACGGGGGCTGGGTTTGGGACCCCAGCTGCAGAAAGCGCAATGGTTTTGGTTCCCAAATTGCAAATGCAGCCATAGCGGAAAGGTGTTTGTTTTGGTGACAGCCAAAATTTGTTTTGGTAAGTGCAATTGAAACAGGTTGGCAATGTAATTGTTGCAATTGGAAAATGAAATGGAAGCCAGTGAGTAGGCCCAGATGAAAAGAAAGAGCAAATGCTCTCACTCCCTCTGCCTTCAGATTAAAGAACATTGCCAATTTTCTCCTCCTGCGTCTTATTCTTCCCAAATCTTTAATCATGACCAAGGAATGCTGGAGATAATGTGGGACCTCAGTGACGGAGTGTAAACTGAAATGGAGGCCAAAACACGAATTCCCCCCAAAAAATGTTGCCGGTTTACTGAACATTTGGTGCTGCCCACACACCAACATCCCTCAGAATATTTAATTATGTTTGCGGCCCAATATTTTCGTATCCTCTCATCACACGCCCTCACTCATGTTCCTCTGCTGATCTTTCAATGGTCGTGACACTTACCCCTAGCATATTTCTATCTGCCATCACGTTCAAATTGCACATCCTCATTTCAGTCTTTGATACATCATTATTTTCTTCTTTCATCTCTAACACCTGCGCGCGAATTTGCGGCCGGGTTTTGTTGATATCTGGACGGGGGGTGTCAGCAACAAAATTAAATTGCTTTAGATGAAGAATTATAGGGAATTTCTGAGAAGGGAGTGTATTAAAATTTCTGGGGGGTTTTGACCGTCCCCATGGCGAGGGGTCCGGAAAAAAATACTTCTGCATGAACACCTGCTTCCTGATATTTATGCTCCGCGTCAGATCACCCATTTTCGTGAACGAAAGATGGCACGTGAGTAGCTTTTGAACTCCTAAATGTGTTAAATAGGAGAGCTGATTTGTTTTTTTTGTCAGAAAATCAATAAAAACAAATATTTTGTAAAGCAGGTCTATACGAACGAAAAATTCAGATCAGCGACCACCGCTCAGCTGAAATGTGCGCCAATTCTGGTAGAATGATTAAAAGTACATTTTGGCGCCAGAATGGCAACAATGATAATCTTTTTGTTGACGTACACGGAAAACGGATCCTGCATAGAAACAGAAGTGCAGTGTTGCCTTCGAAATTTGCGTCTATTTTTATTCAATGTTTTTCGTCATGGTGTAATGTTTACTGTTGGTGCACTCGTCATGCCAAAGGCTATTTTTGTGGAGAGCTGTATAAATGCGAATGATAAAAGATATTTTTGTTGTTTTAACTTCTTTCGTGAAAGGCGACAAACAATGCAAAATGACGACTGCAACCGAAATGCTTATACGGTGGCACAAAAAGCAGCAGAAACGAAAGAAATAGAAGAAATTTTTTTTATAAGCGGCCGGGTAACTGAGTGTAAAAAACGTTTAAAAGGATTGAAAAGAAAAGGGGTAACCGTTTCATGGGATGCGGGTACATCGCTTGATGGCATTTCCATGGCGAAGTGTCTTCCGGAATGGTTTAGCGAGTGGAAGCGTCGCTCGATAACACCCAAATTCAACGACTGAAGATCCATTGCGGTGCAGAAGAAATGTCACCTCTGCCATGAGATGGCATCCCGGATGAGGTGTTTTCGAAAAAGTCATGGTGTTCCATTAAGTTGAACTCTATATATTTTTTTCATCATCCACTTCCAAACACGGCGACGTTTTGTGCTGAAGCTATAACTCATTCTGAATTTGAGGCTGAGTAGAACTAATTAGGTACTGTCATGAATAGCGTTTTTCAAAAAAGAGGCTTCGTGTAGACCTCTCCAAAGAGAAACTCTCAGTAAAGGTTTTTGAGCACAGTGCCTATATTAAACTAAGCTTATAATAAAGATATAACCCCGACATAACAATACTAAAAGAGTGAATTTGAAGTGACGATGAAATAAATAAGTTAGTGATGAAACAATGGATCAAACTCAAAAGAGACAAAGATGACACAAATGAAAGGACACGCACATGATGACACACGCTAAAATTAAGCTGTGGCACTTTGAATGATTTGGCACTTGTGTAAATGGCCCAAAAAGTCTCTCCGAAATGTCAGACCCAGCTCTCATTGAAAGGGGCACTTCGAGGTAGAGAGGAGTTAAAACTTGTTAAGTAAAGGTTGTACACTTAACTTGAGCAGGTTTGAAATGCCGATAAGTTCTTATTGCAGCTGGGCTGACCGATTACCTTCCCCAAACGGACTTCTGTGTTTGGTGTTTGAGTTTCCGTGAACTCCAATCATGTAAAGATGATTGGCAAGATGACAGTTGTTTGGTCCCCAAAATAACAACTGAAAGTAAAAGAGGGGAAGGTGGAACACCCTTGTAGTTTTGCCATCAAATTGCATGGAAAGGTGAATAGCTGAAATTTGTGATGGTATTTTAGCATTCACTGAAATGTGAATCAAAAACGCCGTTCCGGCAAAATTCCCCAGTTGATAGTTGTCTGCGGAAAAGAAACTTCCTCGAAAATGAGATGACTAAATCAAGTGACAGAATTCTTTGAAACAGTGCAGCGATGTTCAGCAAAAGAATCCATTCGGAACTATTCAGTGAAGAATATTTTGAAAACTTCCGATAAAGCAGGCATGGCGTCAGCTGGAAAATTATTGAACCCCTGGTGGGTTTTCCCTAATTTCACAATGAAATGAATGTTTCCAACCACTCGGCTTTGAAAACCCTCGCACTTATTGGAATGTGAACCTTGTGGCAGTAAATAATGCATCGTCAGAACAATGGTGTCACTGACACGAGTCAGGACCAACCCGAAAACTTACCCCCGACAGAAGTTGTTGATTCTTCGGGGTTGTTGAAAAGTTGCAGCAAACTCAGGGCTTAGGTTCTGCCCAAACAGAAAAATGAAGGGCGCAAGTTCTTGCCCCAAGGCAAATATTCAAGCCTAATAGTCCTGTGTTGAATAGGGAAAAACAAGTCATAACCTAACCCTAAAAATTGCACACTGAACTCGTACCCATTGCACTGGGCTTCTGCCTTGTCGTGCGGCAGGTTCGTAAATGAAATGGAAGCTTACGCTGGTGACCTGGTCGTGCGGATTTGCCAAATTTACGAGCGCAGTCAAACCAGGTTGTTATCAGTAAAACCGATAAAATGCCTTCAAACTCGGCAGCTTGAATGAAGTGTGAAAGGTCGAATTGATTGTGTTTGAAAATAGCATCCCAGCTTGAGGTCAATGCTGGTGGATGCTACACATGGGCGCAAATCACGGGGGGTTGGGGTGTGCACACCCAAGAATAGGATGAGTGGAATTCTGGAGGGGTGGGGCCCTTTTGTCAACCACACAGAGGGCCCCTGCCTCAGCCCTTAGTTAACCCCTCATGAGGCCCTCAGAACGCCAGGGAATCAATCCAGCTCCAGCTTTCAATACAAAAACCCCATATCCAAAAATCACAACAAAACTAGACAGGAAAACAAAAGCGAGTGCCAACCACCTGCTATGGTAACGCTGTGGTAGGTAATGCTATGATAACGAACAAATTTTACAGATGGAATTCTGGTGGATTTGGGCCCTCTTGCCAACCCGACAGAGGGCCCAGGACTCGAGCCCAAATTAATCCCCTCTGGGGCCCCTAGACCGCAAGGGAATCAATCCAGCTTCAGCTTTCAGAAAACTTCATTTCTAAAAAACTAAAAAAAAAAAAAAAACACAACATATTTTCATTGCAAAGAAAACGTGAGTGCCGAACAGAAAGTATCATTTGCCCACATTCACAATGCCTTAAGTTCATAAATTCATAAAGTCATAATGATATCGCAACGAACAATTTGAATTGGTGAAATTATGGCAGGTTGGGCTCTCTTGCCAACCCAGAGAAGGCCCCTGCCGCCGGCCAAAATTTACCGCTCTTGTGCCCAGAACGCAAGGGAATCAATCTAGATCCATATCCTCCAGCTTTAAAAACCCACATTTCCAAAAAAAGCAGTCTGCCCAGTGGAAAAGAAAAAAAAAATGAACGTCAAAGCACCTGCAATGGTAGCAGCCTGATTCCATATAGGTGAATAGAAGCGGCATTATTAAATTGTCAAAATTTTAATGATAACGTACGAATTACACAAAGAGCAAATAAGTATTTCCTATGCAGAAACAAAAAAAAAGTTAATTCTCATTTGCAAAACAGAGGCCAAAATGATAGGGCAATCGAGCCGAATTTGTCCCGAAATTGAGAATGGCCGGCCTGACCAAGCTTTGGTCATAATGGTGCCCAAAATAGCCAAAATCCGACCCAAAATGCATGTTAAAATTGCTACACGTAAAATTTATCACACCTCTGTGGTACCTACTCCGTCCTCCAGAACGCCTGCTAGTCTCTGCAACTCTGCAAGGCTCTGTCCCTTCGCAACCCACTTGAGCCAAGAACTCCGTCCCAGGCCCCGCGCGCCCCCGATTTTTTCACAATTTAGTTTTACAATTTAACTACCTCTCTTGGCCATCTTTTGTGGGTGACATCGCTTTTGTTTTTGCGTCTGCTTTCGTGAATGTCAGAAAAAAGTCTTTTGCACACATACGAGTATGTAAATTCAGGCTTTCGTGCAAGCCTCTTGCGAATGGACCTCAAATTTGCATAACTATATAAGTTCGCCCATCATTTCGAGGCACATTAGGGGACCAAAAATTTAAAGAAACAACAATTTTGGACCCCAAATGAACACTCGAATGAAAAAAAATTCGTCAGCTTCTGGGGTACGGATCCTCTGCCCCTCGGATCCCCGGTGGGGCGCTGCCCCAGACCCCGTTGCGCCTGCGGCGGGCTTCTTATGGTGTCGACCCGTCCATTATCGCTCTCAAATGGGTCCCTATTTTCAAGAAAGAATGGCCCCACGAGGCACCAACCCCACCAGATTTCCAGAGGGATTTGCGCAGCTGATACTGGCAGGAATTTTTCCGTCTACTTTCTGGCGTCAGCTTGTTGCCTGGTGTCGTCCTCTGATGCGGGATCTCTATTTTTGTTTATCGTGGATATTTCTTTTTCACTATTTTGATCGAAAATTTTAAGCGGGCCTATTCGAACTTTAAAAAAGTTAATTATGACCACAATTCGAACCCACGGAACAACAGAATGCTGATGGCTTTCTACTAAGCTAAGGAGGACGATGCTAGACTGAGGTTCCCGTCTACCCTTTGAGTATTCTTTCTTGAAAATCGCCTGATGCGTTGCAATGACATACGTACAATAAGGCGGCGGAAGCAGTGATGCCCGAGAAAATGGAAGTGGTATCCATTTTCTTACGCAAGTTATTCCTTGAACTTGTTCCGGTTTGTTTAGAGATCGGCGGATGAGAGGGAGGTCACTTTTTCAAGCAGAAAGTGTCCGCGGTCGAGGTTATTGCGTCGGAAAATGATTCCCTGTCATAAAAAAGTAGCAAAATTCATTAGTAGGTATTCGTACTTCTCTTACTTAATTTCAGCCGAAATCCATATGCTCTGCGCTGGTGGTGTCACCGAAAATTTGATCATAAATATTCTCCTTTCGTTGCACCCTGTCTGGTTTTTCTTGTGCTAGTCCGCTCTTAACATTCCATGACTGGAAGCCTTCAGTATTACCATCCTTCTTTCATTCACAGCATCTCTTTTGGGAGGTCACTTATTTTTTTATCATAAAGGTTTCATTGTGCTCGTGTTCTTGTTCGTGCTATGCGAGTAGCTATAAATACCACGTTAGGATGATAACATTTATTTCTGACACAATTGCCGCATGAATATCAAAAATTAAGCAACTCGGTTTTGTCATCAAAAAAGATCCCGTTTAATGAACCATACATCAAACCACGAAAAAGACAAACAGGTGGGAGTCACCACAAGACTGTCTCCGAATGGGAGGAAGCAAAGGGACGGCATTGAAAGTTGCGCGCAGAAAATGGAAACCGAAACACTCTTTACTGATCGTGAAAATAACTGAAGCATATAGCTGCCCCTTAAAAACAAACTGCTATGCAACACAAATCACCGCAAATAAAAGAAATTGCATAGCGCTCGAAATTGTTAGGCGTAAATTGCTTCGCAGGGTTTTATAATCTGTATTCCAAGGGACGATTTCACCAGCGTTTCACGACGAATTTGCAAGTGGAAAATAATGAAAATCACCGTGGATCGCAAACCATACAAATACTTCCAAACGAGCCTCAGTTTGGTCGGGCAAATGATAGAGTAATCCGGACTTTTGAGGTTTGGCGTTGGAAGGTGGTGGCAGGTGCGGTTTTGCTTTTCGTCTCCGCTGTTTTTCGAAGCACGATAAACACTTGCGGAACGCAAAACTCTTGTGGTTCAAGATAACTTTCACTGTGCCTCATTCCCCATTCCCACTCACACGCGGAAGTGGGAATGGGGCAGCGGCGTGCAGAGAAATGAAAGTTCCGGAACACAAATAAATGCACCATCCACTAATTTGACAGTTGAGGAAGGTCTCTTTCCTTCGAAGTTTTATTTTTGATTCGTTACATCCCCATAAATTTGCGCATTTACCAGAACATTATTTGTGCTTCCCTACGCATTTGTCGGGTGAATACGTAACAAAATGACCCAATAGCAAATATTCGTATGCTTCTACACGCAGAAAAAATGAAAAAAGAAACTTGAACATCTTCGCTCGCCGAAATTGAAAATCGGAGCTTCTTTATTTACAACAAAGGGAATGTTGTTTTCAAGACGAATGCGGTTCATAGAAATAAAAATTCCAAAGCCTCAGAAATCCACTTGGCCGGATCGCAGGATCTGGAATGTCCTCTGTTGCCATGCGGCTAATTTCGACTAATCAGAAGCCGAGTTTTTGACGCGCCTGCGCCGATGGTACGAAAAGGACTTTCTGCGCAGCGAAATTTTTATTTCTCATTTGAGTGAAAATTGCTGAAAAAGGAAGAGTGCGCTCCGAGTTGAAAGATTCTTATTGTTGCCGATTGTTGTCGTTCGTGAATTTTGAAAGCTGAATCAGTGACCTGAGACTTTGTGTGATCTTGTGAGAGACCGAATTCGACTTGAAGGTTGTGTTTTGTTTGATTTTTCCTTAATATTTGTGAGATATTTTGTCTGATTTCTTCTTTTTCTTGTTGATTTTCTTTGATTTTCTCAGTTTTTGTCGTGTTTTCCTTTGATTTTCTGAAAATGTCTTCGACTTCCCGCCGATGCGTTTTCTTTTTGTTTGTTGTTCTTTTTTCTGGTGTTGCTTCTGTGATGTCTGAGTCGACAACTGTGATGCCAGGGCGTTCGAGATGTGCTCCGTATCCGCCTCATTCCGACTCCCACCTGGCTATCTTCAGGAAGAGTGGTCAGAAGCAGGAAGTGGATTTGGCAGAAGTGGACAGCTCTTTGGATGGTGCCAGGCTGTTCTGTTTGATCGTTGTTCTCTTCGTTTTGCTGATGGTTGCTGTTGGGATGGTGATTGTTTATCGTGAGAAGATTTCTTCGTGGATTGTGAGATTCCTGTCCAGAAGTGGCGCAGAAGCGGATGGCTTGGATGAAGTGGTTGTTTTATAGTGGACTGAGTTAATGTTTGTGTCATCCTGAGATGAACTAGTTATTGCAGTTTAATTTAGCCGAGGCTTAATTCTATAGAACTTTTATGTTGAGGAACTAGTTAAGAGAACTAGCTTCAAAGAGTTAGAAATTGTTAGCGCTTAACTGTAATAACGTGTATACTCAAAATAAAAAATAGAAGCAAAAAAACTTTAAAAGGAGAAAGTCCCAAAACATAAAACAAGTGAAAGCCCTAAAAATTCAAAAGAAGAGAAAACCTAAAAAAATTAAAAAGCATAAAACTTTTAAAAATAGGTCGTTTATTTTTAACATATGTTAGGTATATTTGATGGAATTGTTTGATTTGAATTACTTAGGTATATTTGTTAGATAAGGATGGGCAAGATTTGATAGGTGTGATCTATGTTATGTAGGATCAAGTGTGTATAATGCTTTGTATCTAAACTGAAGACGAAAAATAAAAACAAAAAGTCGTTTTAGACGCAAAATTGAACAGTTTATCAAAATTGAACAGTAAACAAATTGAAAGTCAACGAAAATTAAAAAGTATTTGGCAAAAATTAAAGTGTAAACAAAATTCAACTGCGTCTGCAAGAACTGATGAATTCAAAATTCGTAAATGTAGGAAAAAAAAACAAAAACAAAAAAAAAAACAAAAAAAAAAATCAAAAACAAAAAAAAACAAAAAAAAAAAAAACAAAAAAAAATAAGTCGGCACACGCTTACCCCCAGACTGCTGAACTTGCCAATATGTTTTATAAATCGCTATCCCTGGCAAGCTGGAAGTCATGGTGCCGACGGGGGCTGGGATTGGGACCCCAGCTGCAGAAAGCGTAATGGATTTGTTTGCAAAAATCGAAAGTGCAACCAAAACCATGTGCCAACATGGCGAAATCCCAACTTCCGGATTTAGATAAATCATGATTCGGTACCTCCTATCCCATAAACTGTTAACACTGCAATTGCCTGTTGAAGTGAAATGAAATTCAGGAAGCAAAAAGTCTACTCTTTTCCCCATGTTTCAGCAATCTCATCTGAACCAAATGCGGAAGAAAACCAGGCAATAAAGATTGAAGAAAGGGTTTTATTACGATTAGGTACTAAATGAGGCCCCACACATTGTGCCAGCAAGGTTGTTGAAAGGTACACCACGTCACTCATCTTTGCATAAATTGTAGAACATGGAGTGGATTGTTCTGAGAAGTTTTGAAAGAAGTGTAGGTAAACATTACGGTTTTCTCTCCCTTCTCTTTCTTTCAGCTTTCTGATATCGGATCTTTTGTCTGGGTTCATTTGGTTGGGTTCAACAGACTAACGTCGCACATTCATGTGATGAGATTCATATCATGATACTCTGAATACTGCGGATTGGAATTTGGAGGGTGCCTTGCTGCGGTATCGTGGCTTCCGGGGTAGTGATTTAACCTATTCTAAAAAGTTTTAGCTGATTGTGTTTGTCCAAAAATTCCACCGGTGGATTTTTTTATCTGTTCCTCGTTTGGGTATTAAATCGCAAAAAATCTATGTGCCGCTGTAATCATCTCTGGGGGACTCAATCGCTGAGGTACCGCTGATCTGCGGCCCAAAAAGTCTATTCCGAGCAGGTTAGTTCTGCATCGTTTCTTGTTAGTGCTACGTGAGTAGATAGATATCAAACCTTTTGTCAGATTGATAACATTGATTTCTGACATCATTGAAAATCAAATCCGTAACTCGATGCTGACGCGTTAATGATCCACGCAAAATCATGAAATGGATATAGCAGGGTGCGTACTGACCTGGAAAGTCAGGAAAAATCAGGGAATGGCAAGTGGTCAGGGAAAGTCAGGAAAAAATCGGGGAAAGGGCGTGAAAACACAAAAAAGTCGGATTTTGCATTTGAGCAAAAATAGTAAACCAATCTGCTCATGAGAGGGATGAGAGACCTAATGGAACAAAATTATTATTTTTCGTTGATTCCACCACCCATAAACATGAATTAAAAATTTTATAGGTACATTGTTTTGTGTCCAGGAACAAATTTAAATAAAATATCTGTTAACACTTTTTTATACTTACCAACCAAACTGCTATCGCATTCAAGGATCATTATTTATTGGCTGCCTCCGGAAACAAATTTTTCTAGTTAGAATGGCTCTCATCAGTCAAGGTCAGCCCCCATGCTGGATTTTGCATCAGGTGCAAAATAACCACAGAACTCAGCAACATGGGCCCTGTAGCGCCAGGAAAATTCGAGTACACATCAGAGCCTTGACAAATCCATGTCATCTCTGGTGCCAAGAATTGCCACATTTCTCAGCAGCAGTATTTCTGATATGATACCCAAGAATCAGCAGCAACTTCAATTCCAGAAACAGGAATTACTGTCCGCTAGACCCACTCCATCATTTTCTTCTATTGTTGCGCCAGTGACAGTGATTCCCTTTGACTTTCATGTGCTTATGCGAATGCTGAGATTGTCTGGAGACTGAACGTCGTGATGGCACACTTGTCTTTACGTTTACCTGATTACTGCCCTGAAGTCTGACTGTTGCCGGATAGCAGTATTGCTAAAAATGATCGGTGTATACCCCGCGATCAGGAACCGGTTTTACATCCAAGCTTTGCTTGGTTTTCTTGGCTGTGCCGGTTTTAAACCTGCCTTTTTTCCAGTTTTCAACCTGTCCCCTTTGGAGCAGTTTTATTCCTGGCCCCGCACGGTGGGCATCAACAGCCACCATCCCAGCCTCAGCCGGAGCCTTTCCTATGCTTGATTGCCTTGACTGGCAAGCAACGAGCATATCTTTACGAGCTTTTTAATGCGAGGGTCAGTGCCTTGGCCACGCAGGGACCAACACAGGCAACACAGGCACTTTCCCTCATACGGAAAAATAGGAAATCACTGATTGAAAATCGCCTAATTCAGGGCATATTTTATCAGCTCCCAGAAATTTGCAGATCGAGGCTTGATAACGCCTGTGAAAACTAAAACAAAACATGACAGGGTGTCCGAAAAGAGTAGTAAGCTCTTGAAGATCAATGGGAAAAGGCAACGCGAAAGTCAGGGAAAAAGCCATGCGGTGGTCAGTGAAAGTCACGGAAAATCAGGGAATTTGATGAACTTCAGTACGCACCCTGTATAAAGGTAGGAGTCGCCCCCCGCCAGAACACAGTCTCCGAATTGCAGAAAGCAGAGAGACGGCATTCAAAATTGAGCACAGAAAATGGAAACCGAAACACTTCACTGATCGTGAAAACAATTGAAAAACATAAATTGCCCCTGAAAAACAAACTGCTATGCAACACCATTACCGCAAATTAAAGAAATTGCATAGCGCTCGAAATAGTTAGGCGTAAAAATGCTTCGTCGGGCTTTTTGAATCTGTGTTCGAAGGGATGATTCTGCTTATGTCAACTTCGCCAAACTGCAGAAAAGGAAGGCACTGTGACCACACATCCATACCATACACGGTGAACACACACATCTTCATACATACAGTGACCACATACATCTTCAGGGGAAAGCTGCAGAATATTTCTGTTTCTGCTGCCTCTGGTTTTTCTTTGGGGCTGCAATTATCCCAAACTTATCTTTTTCTTTTCCCTTCAGATTTGTCCAATGTCTTAAACTAATTACCACAAATGCATCATTTCCCATTTTGATGCCGACAACGTCGCACTATTGACAAGTCCCAATTTGGATTTTTATGATCACGTGCAGAAAATCTTATTTGCTTGATTTCCTACACGGGAAAACTCACGACTACAGCCTGGGAGCAATTCATTCTGCATAGATGGGGATATCTCATTAACTTAGCCGGAGTTTCGCATCAGTTGAACCACAAATATTTTGTCCACTGTAACCAATGATGAAAAATACAGAAAACAAACCAATGGAAAATGTTGAGCAAATTTAAATATCCGTATATTGAGCCATTCGGAATACTCGGGCCACAGGAGATTTTGCACAGACTTTTGAAGCACGGGGCAATGTTATTCCCCATCTAGTAAGCGCCGTTAAATGCATTCCTTCATGTAATGTGTTTTGCGGCGCATGCGAAATGGGGAATTACATTGTCCCGTGCTTCAAAAGTCTGAAAACAATCTCCTTTGGCCCGGATATTTTGAATGGCTCCGCATGTTGTTAAAAGCTTGAACAAGTCGATTTTGTCATTGCCGATCACCCAACCACCTATGCATTTTCAATGCGATGAAACTAATGCTATTCTTAAATTTAATGATTATTTGTGGGTTCCCCCAGGTTTCCTGAAGTCTAATTCACTTGTTGCATTCAACCTGTGTTTATGGACCCGACCCCCTATACGAGGCCAGATTATGTAAATCTTCTATTTTTTGTGATTGGAGCATTTACGATACCAACTTTTTCAGTAAAAGTTCGCCGAAAGTCAGGTAATTTATTTTTCCAAGGTCGCAGCACAAACTGCCTGACCTCACTGTCGCATCCTTTGGGAAATTTCATGACTTGATTTTTTTCCGAAAATTCTGATCAGATAACGCAACTCGCCATGTGAGGGCGATAAAAGTTTCAGGAAATGTTTTTCAGAATTTTTTGCATATTCCATGGCACAGAAAAAGGTTGCAGTTCGGAATACCTGCCGACATCTGAAAAAAGCTGAACTGGACGAGTTTTCAGACACGCTCAAGTAGCCAAAACAGGATAGGAAGATGAGGAAGATGTAGGTAAGGTAGGATAGGTTAGGATAGGTGTGTTAGCATAGGTTAGGATGGGTTAGGTCAGTTAGGTTGGGTTAGGTCAGTTAGGTTAGGTTTAGTTAGCTTTTTGAATAATAGAGAGCAATGGTGATAACTCGTTCAGTTCCATGTCGACAGGTATTCCGAACTGTTACCCAGAAAAATTAATCTCAAGTAAAATACCATTTCTTGACATTGCGCACACCTCACTAACGCATTCCTTAAAAAAGAGCAGGTAACTCACCTCCGACGCATTTGCGCGGGGATGTTTTCACTTTTCAACCGCTGGTGATGACTGTGCGCCCTTGGTTGCAGCAGTGAAAATACATATACGGCTTATCAAAAGTCTTCGAACACAGGCGATTGTTATTACAGGGCGATTGTTATAACAGGGGCCATATTACAGAACACAGGCGATTGTTATTACAGGGGCCATCTAATTTCAACAGGCCTTGGTGCAACATCACGCCTCACATGAGTGTCATGATGTTTTGCGGCGCATGCTGCCATTGATTCCAAATGGCGCCTGAGTTAAAAATGAACTCCCATGTTCGAAGACTTTTGATAAGCTGTGTCGTAAAAATCATAATATTTGATTTTTTGCGCCTAACTCTTTTAAATCTTTTGCAATCGGCATCTGTCTGTCTGTGGTGATGTGCGTTGCACAGCTGTTTGTCTTCAGAGGTCATGTCGTGTCCTTTCTTATTTGTATGCTTCACCACGAAATCGCATACGAGTATTTACAATCGTGTCATCTTCAAAAATTGAATGAGCTCTTCTGACTTTAGTTTCAATTATTTCTAAGATTTCTAAGAAGCCGTGAACAAGTTGCAACTTTACGAATGCCTGTATTACCTATATCAAAATATTCGTGTAGTGGATCAAAATTTCTTCAAAAACTGAACAAAGTTCATGCACACTGCCTCTCTTTTAAAAATCGTCTAATAAAAAACATCCCAATCCGGCACAGCTAATTTCCTCTCAAACGGAAACCCGGGCTGCACCGCAAGTTATGGCTCGCTGAAAAAAGAAGATTTTGTCGATCTCCGCACCAATACGAGCAACCGAGTTCCTTTACAACAACAACGAGTGTATTTGCCATCAAAACGAAAAGTGGATTCGTAGAAATTAAAATTCCCAGTTGCCTCAGAAATTAGCTTTTCTCTTCTTTGCCTGATTTGCCGTAGTCCACTGCGGGACATGGAAACTGCGGACTTTCGCGCAGAAATGTGGCCACCGAGCTTCGCTTTTCAACAATGATAAGAATATGCATATCGATAATAAAGGCAGCCCATAGAAATAAAAGTTCCAACTAGTCCACAAAAGAAATCGAATTCCAGGTTCTGGAATGTTCTCTGTCGCTATGCGGCAAATTTCGACCAACCAGAAGCCGAGTTTTTGGCAGATCTGCGCCGTGGGGTAAAAAAGGCCTTTTGCGCAGATTTTTAACTTTTATCCTCATTTGAGTGAAAATTGCTGAAAAAGGAAGAGTGCGCTCCGAGTTGAAAGCTTCTTAATTGTTTCCGATTGTTGTCGAACGTGAATTTTGCTAGCTGAAACAGTGACCTGAGAGTTTGTGTGAGCTTCTGAGCGTGCGAATTCGTCTTGAAGGTTGTGATTTGTCTATTTTCTTAATTTTTGCTTGATTTTTTGTCTGATTTCTTCTTTTTATTGTTGATTTTCTTTGATTTTCTCCTTTTTTGTCGTGTTTTTCTTTGATTTCCTGAAAATGTCTTCGATTTCCCATCGATGCGTTTTCTTTTTGTTTGTTGTTCTTTTTTCTGGTGTTGCTTCTGTGATGTCTGAGTCGACAACTGTGATGCCAGGGCGTTCGAGATGTGCTCCGTATCCGCCTCATTCCGACTCCCACCTGGCTATCTTCAGTAAGAGTGGTCAAAAGCAGGAAGTGGATTTGGCAGAAGTGGACAGCTCTTTGGATGGTGCCAGGCTGTTCTGTTTGATCGTTGTTCTCTTCGTTTTGCTGATGGTTGCTGTTGGAATGGGGATTGTTTATCGTGAGAAGATTTCTTCGTGGATTGTGAGATTCCTTCCCAGAAGAGATGCAGAAGCGGATGGCTTGAATGAAGTGGTTATCTTATAATAGTGGACTGGTAACTGATGTGCTCGCATGAGATGAATGTGTTGTATTGTAGTTAATAAACATGATGAACTTTTATATAGTGACAATTGACCTTAGAAACTAGGTTCGAATAGTTAAAAAACTTACCTGGAATTTAACTGAAATAGAAAACAGAAGTAAAAAAAGTTTAAAGGGTATAAACTGTAAAAAAAAAAAAATAAATGAGAGAAAAAACTAAAAATTTTAAAATGAGAAACTCCTAAAAAATGAAAATCAACAAAAAACCTAAAAAATTAAAAAGAATAAAATTGAAAAAATTAGATTGTCCTTTTAAACAATATTGAATTATGCCAAGGATGTGCAGAATTAATTAAGTGACATATATCTTTTTTTTATCTAAACACAGAATAAAAACAATTAAAATTAAAAGTTTAAAATTGATTGGAACGCAAAATTATGAGGTAGGTAATCAAAATTGAAAAGTAAGCCAAAAATTAAAAGTTATCCAAAATTAAATGTTTTAGGTAATTGATTGACAAAAAATTAAAGAGTGATGAATATTAATTAAAAAATTCAAAAAAAAAAAAAAAAAAAAAAAAAAAAAAACAAAAAAAAAAAAAACAAAAAAAAAAAAAAAAAAAAAATAAGTCGGCATGACGCTTACCCCCAGACTGCAGAACTTGCCAATCTGTTTTATAAATCGCTATCCCTGGCAAGCTGGAAGTCATGGTGCCGACGGGGGCTGGGATTGGGAACCCAGCTGCAGAAAGTGCAATGGAAAGCTGTTTGCCAAATTGTAAATGCATCCATTCCGGAAAAGTGCTTGTTTTGGTCACTGCCAAATTTGTTTTGGTAGCTGCAATTTTTGAATCAGGTTTGCAATGTAATTGCTGCAATTGGAAAATGAAATGGGAAGCCAGTGAGTGAGTCACACACTCTTCCATCAGATTACGGAACATTGTCAGTTTTCGGCTCCTGCGTCTTATTCCTTCCTTATCATTTAATCATGGCCAAGGAATTCTGGAGATAATATGGGACCCAGTGACGGAATGTGAACTGAAATGGAGGTCAAAACACGAAATCCCCAAAAGAAATGTTCCCGATTTACTGAACATTTGGTGCTGCCCACACACCAACATCCCACAGAATATTTTTTTTATGTTTGCGTACCAATATTTTGGTATCCTCTTCTTGCACGCCCTTACTCATATACCTCTACTGGTCTTTCAATGGACGTGTCCCTTCCCCCGCATATTTCTCTCTGCATATTCACATTGCACATCCCCATTTAAGTCTTTGATACATTATTATTTCTTCTTTTCATTCTATCATCTCTAACACCCGCGCGCGATTTTGCGGTCGGGATTTGCTGATATCTGGACGGGGGATGTCAGCAACAAAAATAAATTGCTTTGGATGGAGAATTTGGGAATTTCTGAGGTGGAAGTATATTAAAATTTCTTGGGGTTTAGACTGTCCCCAGGGCGAGAGCTCGTCAAAAATAGGCCTACTTTTGCATGAACCACTGCTTCCTCCTATTTGTGCTCCGCGTCAGATCACTAATTTTTCGTGAACGAAAGTGTCACGTGTGTAGCTTTTGTCCCAACTGTGTTTCACAGCAGAACTCCCAACTGTGTTTCACAGCAGAACTCCCAACTGTGTTTCACAGCAGAACTCCCAACTGTGTTTCACAGCAGAACTCCCAACTGTGTTTCACAGCAGAACTCCCAACTGTGTTTCACAGCAGAACTGTTATATTTTTTTTGTCAGAAAATCAATGAGGCCAAACCTTTTATGAAGCAGGTCCAGGAGAGAAAAGCAAATCAGCGCCCACCGCTGCTGAAATGTGCACAAATTCTGGTAGAATAATTTAAAAAGTACACCGCACATTTTGGCGCCAGAATTGCTGCAACAATGATGAACTTTTTGTTGAAAGCGTAACACGGATCCTGCATAGAAACAGAAGTGCAGTGTTGCCTTCGAAATTTGCGTCTATTTTTATTCAATGTTTTCCACATTATGGTGTAATGTTTGCTGTTGGTGCCCAAGTCCTACCAAAGGCTATTTTTGTGGAGAGCCCCATTTACGTATACGATTCGAATGATAAAAGAAATTTTTGTTGTTTTATCTTTCTTTCGTGATGTCTTCTACGACAAACAACAAATAACTTCAACCGAAATGCCGTAATACGGTGGCACAAAAAGTAGCACAAAACAAAAAAACTAAAGAAACAGAAGAAAAAATTAAAAGCGGCCGGGTAATTGAGTGTAAGAAACGTTTAAAAGGATTGAAAAAAATGGGTGACCGTTTCATACGAGGAGGATGCATTCAGGTATTTTAAAAACTGAAGAGATAAACAGTTTCCTCTATCCCCCATGTATTTTTGCGTGATACCGTTGGAGAGCTGCCATCTCTCGGGGAACTTCAGTAACTCTTGCCATTGAAACTTAAAAAATCATCTCGGGACTGGGATTCCAACCCACGACTACTTTATACCTTCGGATCTTGAGTCCTGCACTCAACCGACTGAGCCATCCGGACAATCTGAAAATCCCCGCTCAATAAGCTCCTTTCAAGGAGTGTTCGGACTCACTGTCTGTGCTGCCATCTCTTGGGGATACTGGGTAGTTTTTAGCGGCCGCATGTCGCTGATTTTGTCAATCTGGGCTTCTCTATAGTATAATTTCTCTGGGTGCATCGTGTGATGGCATTTCCATGGTGAAGTGTCTGCTGGAATGGTTTAGCGATTGGAAGCGTCGCGCGGTAACCCCCCCCAATTCAACGACTGAAAATCTGCATGCGGTGCAAAAGAAATGTCATGGGGTGGTATCCCGGATGGGGTGTTTTCCAAAAAGTCATGCTGTTCCATTATGTTGAAAAAAACTCTGCATATTTTTTTCATCATCCACTTCCGCATACGGCGACGTTTTGTGCCGAAGCTCAAGCTAACTCACCCTGAAGCTGAGTAGAACTAATTACTGGCAGGAATTTTCTGCCTACTTTCTGGCGTCAGCTTGTTGCCTGGAGTGTCGTCCTCTGTATTTTGTTTTTCAGGCTTTTTTTTTTTTATCGTGGATTCAATTTCTTTTTCAATTTTTTGATCGAAAATTTTAAGCGGGCCTATTCGCACTTTCAAAAGTTAGTTATGGCCACAATTCGAACCCGCGGAACAACAGGATGCTAAGTTAAGGAGGACGATGCTAGACTGAGGTTCCCGTCTACCCTTTGAGTATTCCCTCTTCAAAGGCCTGATGTGGTGCAATGACACCATTGGTTCCGGTAGATAACTGGTTTTACGATTTTTTACGATTGAAAATCTATACATGCGGCGCAAAAGAAATGTCATCTTTTCCATGAGATGGCATCCCGGATACGTATTTATTAATCTATACGAATCGGGGCAATCCCAATTTTTTTGCGTGAACAAAAATGCAAAATAAAGCTAACCTAACCCAACCTAACCGAACCCTCATCTCGCTCTGACACAGTTGATTACATTATTATTATTATTATTATTATTATTATTCAACAGTTCAACAACAAAGGATTTGGTTGTTGTGGTACCTACCTAGATTTATGCATGCAGCTTACAGCACTAGTCACAACCATATGAAGAAAAAAAAGTTTTAGTCAAAAGTGGACAATCAGGCAAATAAAATTATAGCACCATTCACGGACGTCGAGTTCAACCCGAAAATGAGAGCCACTGCTGCCGCCGACCGCCGGTCTTCGGCGGCGTGGAACATGACCCAATCGAAAGCCAAACTGCATGATCCCCGAACCAGTCACACGCCAAAGCACCAAACTCCAGCAGTCAGCGACACCAGCCGCTCCCAGACCCGGACCAAACGCCACATCCGTGAACGATGCTATACTCATCAGGTCAATAAAAGCATCAGGTGAAAAAAAAGAAAAAAAAAATCAGGCAAATAAGAGCAGGTAAAAAAGGAAATAGTCAATTGTTTAGAAACATCGCAAATGGGTCAAATTCCGTCATTGGTGCGACAGGACGAGGGACCAATGGGAAATTATGCGGATATAGCACTGGCATCAATATTCGCAATGAGTGGTGAACTGCGCGGAAGGCTATTCCAGCATGATATAGTCAAGGGAAAAAAGGAATTCTTGTAAATATTGCGCCTTGCTAGCGGAATTTTGAAACTGAACCCATTGTCAGTCCGTCGCTGACCTACTTTCAGGGTATAGCAGGAGGGGAATGGGAAGTCGACCTCCCCAACAAGAATATCTCGAAATAGGTTCAAGCAATGAGCTCGACGCCTACTAGCCAAGGAAGGAAGTTCAAGTTGTGAGAGCATGGCAGAAACGCTGGCGAGACGATCGAATGAACTTGTTATAATCCGTGCGGCCCGACGCTGGACATTCTCAATTGCATGGATGTCAGAAACTTTACATGGGTTCCACACGGCGGAAGCATATTCAAGAATGGGTAAAACTAATGAGACATATGCGCGCTTTTTTTGCTCCACATTCGCTCCAGTAAGGTTGCGCATAATGTAACCCAAGGTAGATGTAGCCTTTTTTACCACATCACTAACATGCGGAGACCAACTAAGGTCGTTTGTGAATAGCACACCTAGATATTTAAAATGTGAAACAACTTCCAAGGGGGCTCCACCAACAGAATAGGCGTATTGGTTCGCACGACTACCGAAGCGAAGGACTTTGGACTTACCTACATTAATTTTCATGTCCCACCTGTCGCACCAACTACTTATACAAGACAGATCGGCCGCCAGCCTACTGGAATCATTTTGATTGCGGACTTCCCTGTAGATAACAACGTCGTCGGCAAACATACGAATTGAACTGGTGACATTTTCTGCAATATCATTAATATAAATCAAGAAAAGTAGTGGACCTATGACACTACCTTGGGGGACACCAGATGTCACAGGTATGGAAGAAGAATTTGAACCTTGAAGTCTAACTTGCTGTGATCTATCGGTTACAAAGGATTTAACGAGAGCGATTATGCTGCATGGCAAGCCTATGTGAGCAAGCTTATCAAGAAGCTTGGCATGGGATACTAGATCAAATGCTTTTGTCAAGTCTAGGAAAATTGCATCGGTAGGCACTCCAGCGTCAAGGGATCGAGCGATGTCATCCGCAAAGAGGACCAGTTGCGACTCACAAGAGCGCCTACGTCGAAAGCCAAATTGATTGGGGTGTAAAAAATTGATGTTTTCCAAATAAGCTGTGATATAATTAGAAAGGATGCGTTCAAACAACTTTGAAAAAATGCAAGTTAGCGATATTGGACGGTATCCTTCGGGCCTATCAGCAGGGGCGCCTTTTTTACGAATAGGGATGACGGTAGCATTTTTCCAATCGTCAGGTATCACTCCAGATCTGTGGATCAGGTTAAAAAAAGCAGCCAATGGGACACACAGTGATATTGCAAGCTCCTTGATAAGCCTACCTGGTATGCCATCAGGGCCAGGGGGCTTTTTTGCCTTGACGCGACGAAGAAGTGTTAGAAGTCCACGATGATGAAAGTGCAGCGGAATATGCGCGTCCTGAGATGAGAGCGTTACTAGGCTGGCGACCGAAGGATTAACAGCATTAATGGAACATGGCGAAAAAACAGATGCAAAATATGAATTTAAAACAGACGCTTTGGCCAAAGGTTCAATTACAACTGCGTTATCAACAGGGTTTACCAAGGACGGAAGCCCAGACTCTTTGCGCATGGATTTTAGATAACTCCAGAATTTACGGGAATGATCATTTGTAATTGCACCAGATAAAAATCTTCCAAACAAGGTGGTATTCAGTTTCGCACATGAATGTTTTAAATTCAGGTATGCTGCCTGGTCTTGAGGAAGTCCTCTCCTCTTGAACTTGGAGTGTGCTTTTCTTTTCTTCTGAAAAAGTTTATGAAGTTTATGGTTTACCCATGGGTATGAACGATTTTCCTTTGCATGTCGGGTGGGAAGAGCATTAAGGCACCCAAGCAATGTCCCTTTGATTGTATGCCATACGTCATTAACCGAACGGGAAGAAATAGCGCTCTCGAAAAAAAGAGGGTTATCTTGGAGGGACAAATTCAATTCGTCCCAGTTCACTCGGGAGTAGTCGAGCACATTGTCACCAAATGAGCTGGGGGCATCCAATGTATGCTACTAACTAAGGAGGACGATGCTATACAAAAAGACAAAGGTTCCCGTCTACAATACCCTCTGAGTATCCTTTCTTCAAAATCGTCTGATGCGATGCGTTGCAATGACATACGTATAATGAGGCGGCGGAAACGGTGATGCCCGAGAAAATGGAAGTGTTTCCCATTTTGTGTTGCTTATTATTCCTTGAACTTTTTCCGGTTTGTTTGGAGATCGGCGGATGAGAGGGAGGTCACTTTTTCCAGCAGAAAGTGTCCGCGGTCGAGGTAATTGCGTCGGAAAATGATTCCCTGTCATAAGAAAATAGCAAAATTTAATAGTAGGTATTCGTCCTTCACTTCCTCAATTTCAGCCGAAGTCCATATGCGCTGCGCTGGCGGCGTTACCGTCTTACCGAGAATTTGATCACAAACATTCTCCGTTCGTTGCACCCTGCCTTGCATGGTTTATCTTTTGCAAAAGTCCTCGCTAATATTTCATGGCTGGAAGCCTTCAGTATTACCATCCTTCTTTCAGTCACAACATCTCTTTATGATGGTCAGTTATTTTTGATATCATAAAGGTTTTATTGTGCTCGTATTCTTGTTCGTGTATGTGAGTATAGCTATTAAAACCACGTCAGGATGATAACATTTTTTGTAACACAATTGCCGCATGAATATCAAAAAAATATGCAACTCGATGCAGCCTAAGTTCCTATTTAATCAAAAATTAAGCAACTCGATGCTGCCACTAAAAAGATCCTTTTAAATGAACCACACAAAGCCATGAAAAAGACGAACAGGTAGGAGTCGCCACAAGACTGTCTCCGAATTGGAGAAAGCAAAGGGACGGCATGGAAAGTTGCGCAGAGAAAATGGAAACCGAAACACTGTTCAATGATCGTGAAAATAACTGAACCAAAGAGCTGCCCCTTAAAAACAAACTGCTATGCAACACACACCACCGCAAATAAAAGAAATTGCATGGCGCTCGAAATTGTTCGGCGCAAAATGCTGCGTCAGGGTTTTAATAATCTGTGTTCGAGGGGACGATTTTCACAGCGTTTCACGACAAATGCACCTGCAAGTGGAAAATAATGAAAACCACCGTGGATCGCAAACCACTCGAAAGACTTCCAAATGAGCCTCAGTTTGGTCGGGCAAAGGATAGAGCAATCCGGACGTTTGAGGTTTGACGTTTGAAGGTGGTAGCAGGTGCGATTTTGATTTTCTACGCTGTTTTTCGAAGCACGAAAAACACTTGCGGAATGCAGAACTCTTCTGGTTCAAGAGAACTTTTATTGTGCCTCAATCCCAATTCCCACTCACACTGACTCAGCTTAAACCAGGAGTTGGACGCACCCTTCGCAACAACAGAAAAGGAGTAGCGGCGTGCATAGAAATTAAAGTTTCGGAACATAAATAAATGCACCATCCACTAATTTGACAGATGAGGAAGGTCTCTTGTTCCATCTAATTTTTATTTTTGATTCGTTCCATCCCTATAAATTTACGCATTTACCAGAACATTATTTGTGCTTCCCTACGCGCCTCTCGGATGAATAACATAAAAATGACCCAAGAGCAAATATTCGTATGCTTCTACACGCAGAAAAAATGAAAAAAGAAACTTAAACGTCTTCGCTCGCCAAAAGCAAACTTCGGAGCTTCTTTATTTGCAACAAAGGGTGTGTTTTTTCAAAGCGAATGCGATTCATAGAAATAAAAATTCCAAAGCCTCAGAAATCCACTTGGCCGGATCGCAGGATCTGGAATGTCCTCTGTTGCCATGCGGCAAATTTCGACAAATCAGAAGCCGAGTTTTTGTTGCGCCTGCGCAAGTGGTACGAAAATAAAGACTTTCTGCGCAGCGAAATTTTTATTTCTCATTTGAGTGAAATTTGCTGAAAAAGGAAGAGTGCGCTCCGAGTTAGAAGATTCTTATTGTTGCCGATTGTTGCCGTATGTGAATTTTGAAAGCTGAAACAGTGACCTGAGAGTTTGTGTGAGCTTGTGAGAGACCGAATTCGACTTGAAGGTTGTGATTCGTTTGCTTTTTTCCATATTTTTGCTTGATTTTTTGTCTGATTTCTTCTTTTTCTTGGTTATTTTCTTGGTTATTTTCTTTGATTTTCTGAAAATGTCTTCGACTTCCAGCCGATGCGTTTTCTTTTTGTTTGTTGTTCTTTTTTCTGGTGTTGCTTCTGTGATGTCTGAGTCGACAACTGTGATGCCAGGGCGTTCGAGATGTGCTCCGTATCCGCCTCATTCCGACTCCCACCTGGCTATCTTCAGGAAGAGTGGTCAGAAGCAGGAAGTGGATTTGGCAGAAGTTGACAGTTCTTTGGATGGTGCCAGGCTGTTCTGTTTGATCGTTGTTCTCTTCGTTTTGTTGATGGTTGCTGTTGGAATGGTGATTGTTTATCGTGAGAAGATTTCTTCGTGGATTGTGAGATTCCTGCCCAGAAGAGGCGCAGAAGCTGATGGCTTGGATGAAGTGGTTGTCATATAGTGGACTGAGAACTGTTTGTGTCAACCTGAGAAGATTTAATTATTGTTGGCCTAATTAATGTGAAACTTAGAGTCGTCTCATTTGTGTCATTATGAGATGAACTAGTCATTACAGTTTAATTGAGCCGAGGCTTAATTCTTATAGAACTTTTATGTTGAGGAATTAGCTAAAAGAACTGACTTCAATGATTTGTAAATATAGTTTGTGCTTATCTGTAATTAACCTCAAAATAAAAAATAGAAGCAAAAAAAACTTTAAAAGGAGAAAGCCCTAAAAAATAAATAAATGAAAGCCATAAAAAAATCAAAAGAAGAGAAAACCTAAAAAAATTAAAAAGTAGAAAACTTTTAAAAATAGGTCGTTTATTTTTAACATATGTTAGGTATATTTGATGGAATTGTTTGATTTGAATTACTTAGGTATATTTGTTAGATAAGTATGTGCAAGATTGATAGGTGTGATCTATGATATGTAGGATCGCAAATTTGATAGGTGTGATCTATGTTATGTAGGATCAAGTGTGTATAATGCTTTGTATCTAAACTGAAGACGAAAAAATAAAAACAAAAAGTCGTTTTAGACGCAAAATTGAACAGTTTATCAAAATTGAACAGTAAACAAATTGAAAGTCAACGAAAATTAAAAAGTATTTGGCAAAAATTAAAGTGTAAGCAAAATTCAACTGCGTCTGCAAGAACTGATGAATTCAAAATTATAAAATGTAGGGAAAAAACAAAAAGAAAAAAAAAAACAAAAAAAAAAAAAAAAAAAAAAAATCAAAAAAAAAAAAATAAGTCGGCACACGCTTACCCCCAGACTGCAGAACTTGCCAATTGTTTTTAAATCGCTATCCCTGGCAAGCTGGAAGTCATGGTGCCGACGGGGGCTGGGATTGGGACCCCAGCTGCAGAAAGCGTAAAAGTTTTGGTTGCAAAATTGAAAGTGCAACCAAAACCATGTGTCAGCATGGCGAAATTCCAACTTCCGGATTTAGATAAATCCTGATTCGGTACCTCCTATCCCATGACTAGGTGTTAGAAACTGTTAACACTGCAATTACCTGTTGAAGTGAAATGAAATTCTGGAAGTAGCAATCAAAAAGTCTACTCTTTTCCCCGTATTTCAGCAATCTCATCCCTAATAAAACATGAAATCTAAAGCGGGGGTTACTGTTGAAGTGAAATGAGATGATGCTTGGAAGTAGCAATCAAAAAGGCTAGGGGAACTCTTGTCCCGTGGAATCTTCAGCAATCTGCGAACCCAGAATAACAACATGAATCTAAATGCGGAAGAAAACCAGGTTACAAAGATTGAAGTGAAAGGATTTTATTACATTAGGTACTAAATGAGGCCACATCGACATTGTGCCTTCAAGGTCTGTTGAAAGGTACACCACAGGCGGATACTTTGCAAGAGGCAGATCAATAATTGCGATGAGACAAGACAAAACATGAACATCTAAATGCGGTTAAGTAAATACCTGTTAAACAAGTGAAATGAAATACTGGATAAACCCAAAAGAGGAGAAAGTCTAAAAATATTTAATGCACGCTAAACATATGTATGAGCAAAAAGTCTAAAACCATGATGATACAAACATGAAATCTAAAAAAAAGCTAAAGCGGGGGAGGGAATAAAGAGATGATGCTTGGAACACACACTAGGCTAGGGGAACCATAAGTGGCGTGGAATCTCAGCTTTGCGAACCCAGAATAACAATATGAACCAAATGCGGAAGAAAACCAGGCAACAAAGATTGAAGAAAGGATTTTATTACGATTAGGTACTAAATGAGGCCACACACATTGTGCCAGCAAGGTTGTTGAAAGGTACACCACAGGCGGATACTTTGCAAGAGGCAGCTCAACAATAATTGCGATGAGACAAGACAAAACACAACACAAATGGGTTAAGTAAATACTGGTTAAAAACAAGTAAAAATACAGATAAAACCCAAAAGAGGAGAAAAGGTTTAAAAATAATTTAATGCACGCTAAAAATGTAAGGAGCAAAAAAGGTTAAAACCATGATGATACAAAAAACTTTAAAAAATAACAACAGACGATACAACTCCCCCTGATGCTCAATAAACGTGGAGGTGAACACCGATCTTCACTCCCACAATGTCCTCTTCTATGTGGAACAATGCTGCCTGTTCCACTTAAATTGGTACAGCGACCCGGAGAAACCCTGAACTTTCAAAGAGAGTCAAATCTGCTTAACTTTGTTGTTCAAATCCGCCTGCTGGAACGCTGCAAAAATGGAACATATTTCGAAATCCGTCTGGTGACTCTTGAACTCCAAAGAAACGGCAAAAGTTAGCGGTCGTTCTCTTGCCTCTCACCAAATCGCCTGAAATCACTGTTTCATGTACCACCAAAAATAAGAAATGCATCCTCTCAAAAGTGACCCCTCAGAAATATGAAACGCACGCCACTCCAAAAAGGGCACTCAACATCTTACTGACTGACGGTGCAAATTCCTCCCAGTTTTATACACAGTTCATCAAAAGTCTTCGAACATAGGAGTTCATTACCAACTCAGGCGCCATTTGGAATCAATGGCAGCATGCGCCGCAAAACATCATGACACTCGTGTGAGGCGTGAAGTTCACCAAGCCCTGTTGAATTTAGATGGCCCCTGTTTAAAAAGTACTTAAAAATATCGCCTATGTTCGAGGACTTTTGATAAGATCCGTATATCGAAAACTGTTGCGGCTGTGCCACTCAAGCCACATAGTACCTCTCGCGCTTTCAACTGTATCTTGAATTGGCTCAGATATTCTTATTGAGTTTTGGAAATATGGTCATATGCTTTACCAAAAAATGTACTCTTTCTAAATGGTTCTTTTTTTCAAAAAGGTTCAAAGGATATTTCTCTCCAAAGAACTTCCTCCCAAAATTGGTAAGTTATTCTCCGTTGCAAGATCCTCGGCACAAAACCCTCACGATATTAGAAAAAACCAACAACTCTCTTTTCTCTCATGCATTAACGCTCTGCGTACACCCAACATCAAGAGTCTCAATTGAAAATTACACTTTCTGCGGCACCGGACACCACTTACCCAAAGGGCATTTTCTGAACGACAGGTAGAAATTTCGCTTCTCCCTAAATGGCAACAGTTCAGAACTTTCTAACTTCGAATGGATTTCTCGGCACTTCCTAATAATAGCGTGTCCACACATTCGCGATTTTGTCGCGTTGTCGCGTCGTCGCGCGCGTTTAAGTTGTCCGGTGCGACAACATCGTCTTGTGTGTTGCACAATATGCATGGTGATTCGTTCTTCACACATGGCAAAGTCTGCCATTTGTGAAGAACGAATCACCATGCACAGAATGCAACACGCAACGCGATGTTGTCGCACCGGGAAACTTTCACGCGCGCGACGACGCGACAACGCGACAAAATCACGAATGTGTGGACACGCTATAACTTCGAGTGGTTTTTTCTCGCCACTTATCTGTCCACCAAAACGCACAGCAACTGTAAAAATCGACAATGATCGCTGGTCTGGTGTCAGCTCAACTTCGACGCCAACCAATCGTTTTTTTCACTGACAGTTCCACAAGTTTCCAGCCTTCCACCCAATTCAACCTTCACTGATCTGCGTCGAAAAACTGACTAAACTGAACAAAAACCAGTTTCTCGACCGCAGCGTGGCTTTTTATCCAACTCCGCTTCACAATTTCAGTCGTTTAATTTTCTTATCAAAAAATGCTGAATTTACATCATTGCAAATACAACAATGTGTGTGCTCTCATTTCCAGCATGCGGGCCACCACGTGAAATTTCAATTTTGCGAACACAGCTGCAGGCTGCTTCAAATCGTGGTCAAAGGGAAATGGATTTGATTTGATACCCCACTTTCCGAATGTTTACTCAGCCTTGTAACATACTGGGCACGCCCACTATGTTGGCGTGAGTAAACATTTGAACACGTCATGTAAAATTTAAAATCAACCAAATCGCGCAGCAATGCAGAAAATGAATTGAAAACACGGTCACGTGAGTTTTTGCGAGGTTATAAAAAGACCTGCAGGTCGTTCAGTCAGTCTCTTTTGCTGGGTCGTCAAAAATCGGTAGCGCAAACTTCCAGGTGTGAACTCCTATCAGAGGAGGTGAGTGTTTTGCGAAATTGAACTTTGGTTTTATTGCGTGTGTTTTGTGCTTCACATATTCAACAGAACCGTAAGTTCATAGCTTAGCACATAGCTTTTGAGAATCTCACAGCTTTGAGAGGAAAACTTCTCTGAACCTGCATTTAAAACACCGATTTGCTCCAGATACTTTCTGATATATGAAATATTTGCAACATCGAAACATCGATAACATTCACGAAAGTATTCCATAATCTAAAATTGTGAAGGTTGTTGGTTGGTTAAAAATTCTGTTGCAAATATCTCGTACCTCAAAATCAATATTCAAATATCAAGGAAAATTTTCTGTTTATTCGCAACATTATCTGAGAGTGAGCACTTTTAAGTTCTGCATTTTGGAAAAAGTTCGCTGCAAATATTTGTTGGATTGTTGTCGGAAAACATTTGTTGTGGGAAAAGAGAACTTTTTTTGCTCCTTCGGGAATTTGATATGACGACCTCCAACAGTGAGGGAAAATGTTTATTTGAAAGTTGTCTTTGATTGAAAGGAGAAATCATTTAATCCGTGGTGAAAAAGTTGGCGAGAAAGAGGATTTGTCTTGCCAGGTATTAGAACAAATTCTTCTCCCCTTATTTCAGTTGCTGACATGGGTCACCAATCAATTCCCTAAGCTCTCACACTGCTGCAGCATCTCGACACCATCAGGTGTCTTTAGCTTACCATGTCAGTTGGGTAAACGTATTCCCATCCTCTCCTTCACTGGCACATCTCAGGCTCATCAGGTCTGAATTCAGAATATGTCGGCCTGTTCTCAAATTCTGTGATAAGTCAATTTTCACAATAAACAACTGATTCTCTCCGAAACTGAGGTTAATTCATTCAGATCTGTAAGGATCGGCAATGTCGTGATCATCCTCTCAACAACAACTGTTTCCTTCTTGTCACCTCATCCCGCCATGGAATCACTCACAAGGTCATGACGAACTCCCTCCCCCCTACATGCATTTGGACCATGAACTTCAACACGGACTACACCATCCAAGTTAAGTGACAGCTCAGTGCAGTGTTTCAGTGTATTTTTTCCTTCAAGGTATTTTTCTCAATGCTCGTAAGAGTTAACCGTTCCCCATGACAATCCCTTAGGTTCCCCCTCAAATCAATCTCTGCCCCCCTTTCCGTTATAGCCTTATGGATGCCAAAACACCACATCCCCAAAATATACCTACTTTCGCGGTCGAACATAATTGATGGTATGACAATCAACGGTGCTCAGATTCGATTTTTTCAATCGCCTTTTATCTTGTCAGCGTTCATCCGTATGTGATTCTGCTCTCCTTTTAAAGTGATCCTCTGCCGGGAATATTTTCCTGTCCTACCCTATCCAAAAACATCCCCAATCATTTATTTTGCCCATATTTAGTCTTTGGTAAGAACATTTTCCTTTCCTTGGCCGTTTTTCTGACAACCTCATCGCAATCAAATTTCAAACTTTCGACTTTTTGGTTAAAAAAAGCATCAGCTATTATTTAGTCAACAGAAACCCAAGTAACTTCGGATCCTTCAAATTTTGCCACGCAAAGGATTTTGGGGATTTTGACGAAATCTGGGGAAGGTTGTCAGCAGCAAAATGAGTCACGTTAGATGGGAAATTAGATCAAATGCATAACTCTCAGCAGTCTGTAGAATTAAAGCGTCTGATTGCAACAAGGCTTTCTACAGGTGCCAGATATTTACCCCGCTTGTTAACGAGGAACTTTAATTTCTGCAGCATGGATTTTTTCTAAAATATGAACAGCCGCAACTTTTTACATGTATGAGCTGATTAATTCCGCCGTCATTATACAGCCGGAGTTTCCGCAGGGGGGAAATTGGCTGTTCCGGTTTGTGAATTTTCTTTTTTGAAAAATGATTTTAAAGAGCGAGGCAGTGCGCATGTGCTTTGCTCAGTTTTTTTAATAAAATTTTAAGCCATAAAGGATATTTTGGTATTGGTAGGTTTACGAATACAGATTCGCACATCTGCAATTATTCATGGCTATTCAGAAGAGCTCCTACAATTTTTGAATGCCGACGCG
>JASGXE010009916.1:0-42314 GCA_030068105.1 Sinentomon sp. SZTP_YWyxl
CACCATGGGAGCGCTGGCACTGTGAAGTGGGGCCATCTGTTTGGAAATATTTCAGGACCCTTGCTTCTCTGTTGCTTCCTCTCTTCTGCGGCTTCATGGCCCTATCAAGAAGAGCTGCAGCCTAAGTTGGTGTTTGGACTTGGTAAGTTGTTTGTTACACCCTTCCATTTTTCACTCAAATCGAAGTTTTTCTTTGTCTCTTGCCGTCTTTGTCTTTTAAAGTCTTTCATTGCGTCTCACTGGAAATGGGGTACCCTCTTTTTGTTTGGCAAAAACCCTTCGCAAGCCTTTGAACCTTTGCTTGTGGGACAATGTCCTTCTGTTGTTGCGCATTCTCGTCAAAAATGTATCCTGCTAACACCAATGTCATAATTGTTTTTCGCAGTTTGCCAGCGTGGTTAGAGCGTACTTTTTAAAAGGGCAAAACATGTACCTGCGAGGAGCTGGAATGTCAGTCGAACTGATTTTTCGGCTTGACTAAACCGTTTCCAGGTACTCGTATTCAGTACTTTTTCGTGATCTGGACGGGGCAGAGTCGGCAGACTTGCTGACCCAATGCTGGACATGTTTTTTCGTCAACACTGGTCACTTTACAATCCCAAACGTAATGACTTGTTCGTGATCGGCATGGTAATTAACGTTTATGGTGCTCTGGGCAGACGACCGCCGTGCTTGCTCGCAGGGTGCCTTGGAAATCTGAGCCAAGGTAGCAGTGCTTTCAAATCAGGGAACAAAGAGTAAAGTATAGTACCCTGCTTTCAAATGGCAATCGCGTGGAATTGAAATTAAAGTTTTCATCATCGCTGAAACATTTCCAGCCGTAGGCCTATTTATACCATTGCAATTCATCCTCAGGTTGAACTCAATAGCGAATCCAATGGATAGATTTGTGTTGTGAAAATTAAATTCCTTTTCCACATTTGCGAAATACTTGTATGCATCCGTCTGTTGAATTGCCTTCTGAGTTGAACCTGGGGGTGAAATGAAATCGGAAATCCGCTCGTTCATTTTCGCCGATTATCCGAGAGAACAGAAACTTATACTTCTCTTCCAGGGCCATTTGACCGCAGATCATATTTATCTGATAAAACGTTTTCCGAGGTGCTTCGCGATTTTGAACCGAGTTAATTGCAATTGATTAATCCAAATCTCAGTTCACTGCGCATTTTCGCCAAAAATATAATTGCAACCTTGCCCGTTCGACCGATTTTTGAATGGTTTGATTTCCGGATTACTTTTTGGACCAGACTCTTCCCTGTTCCCCTGTTGAGCTAAAGAGTTTGACAAAATGATTTGTTGCATCGGAGAGAGGCTGAAGTGTTGTTCTAATGAGCACATTTGCAAACCGCCCTGTACCCGATTATGCGAAATTGCGCATAACTTCAATCATCTTCAGCAATTTTACAATTTTGAATGTTGCCGAATCAGCTGCCGCGTGGTTATTCCGACATTCTCGGAAATTTTGCGGTTCTTGACTGGCAGCCGATTTGAATGCGGCCTCGGACATCGGCCGCAACTCATGCACTCGTCCGTTCAGGGTAAGAGGGCTCACGTGAAATCGACCAATGACACAAATTTGATGTGAGCGTGCGTGTTCGGCGCAATTATCATATGCCTGTACCCACTCGTTTCGAACATTTTGCCCAATTTTTGGGCGCTTTGCCATTTGCTGCATGTCTGCGAATGCCAGCCGAAATTCACTGATGCTATTTGCTTTACTGATGCGTCACGAATTGGCGTGCTCTTGTCGAAAATCCTGTTTTTCGCATCAATCTCGTCACAATAAAAATGCCGAAATGTTGTCGAAACCGAAAAATTGATAATTTCTGCTCAGCTCGCGTTCGCAATTAACGGAGAGCATACTTAGCCGAACAGACCTGGGGCAGCTCTGAAAGCAAAGATCAAATTATGAGTACAGGATGTCCAGTGAAGGAACACGACAATGATTGTTGGTGCTCCGCAAAATGCAACTAAAATAATCGATGCTTGCTTGGTTCCTCAGATTTCTTTTCAGGTTTAAACATGAACAAAATCTCTCGGGTTCTGAAAATCGAGATCTTTCCCGAGAGCTTCCCTGCCGTCTGTGGGGTATCACAAGTATCTTGATCTCAGTTTGCGTGTTATGCTTGTGCACACTCGGCCGTGTTGCGTGTTAATTTATGTCTGACAAATTGACACAACACAGGCCGAAATATTTGGGAAACCCTGTACATAGCGATAACTTTAGTTGTATGCAAAATTTTGCACAAGATGGTCTCCATAAATCTGGCGGTTGCCCGCCAACCAAATAAAACCAGGGTGATTCTCCAAACAGGCCTTTTTTCTTGGCTTATTGTATGTCGTAAAAATCAAGGTTCTTGTTCAAAGTCTATATTTTTGTGACGGCGAAACTCTAAAGAGATAGGTCAAATTTTAGATTTTGCGAAAACATGGTAATTAAATCACGAAATGTCGCCCGTTAGACGATGGGTCCTATGGTTACAAATGATTGTCTATGCAGCCTTTGATGTCCCTAATTTTGTCATGACATTAACCGTAGGTAATTCATGACTTTTCCATCCAGCCGGAAAATCATGAACGACGGCTGGAACTCGAGAGAAAATTAATGTATACGTACAGCAGAAACATAAATAATTGTCGGATCTGCATTTTTTATACTTGGTGTTGGTTCCCAAAAACTGCTGTGATCATTGAAAACCACCATGGCCAAATCATTTGATGCAGGTAAAATTAGATCATTGAAATCTCGTCGGGTTTCAATGATCTAAATGAGATCATTGAAACTCGACATTGAAAAATTAGAATTCAATGATCTAAAAAATCCAATGAGCAATAATTTGGTCAAACCATTTCAAGAAATAGTTTTTGATCTCGCGGTCAAAAACGTGAAAAATCCATATCCATGCACGGAAACATCCAGATCCAGCCAATCACAAGTCGGCACTTCGGTGCAGCACTTTTTCGGTGACCGTTCAACAATAATTTTGAGACTCGCATATTTTAAGTGGGTCGATTGAGGATTGGTATAGGATTGAGGATTGAGGATTGGCAGGTCTTTTTGTAGGATTGGTAGGATTGAGGATTGGTTGGTCTTTTGAAAGATTGTTTCAAAAATACCTTTTCCAGTGTTGGAAAAATTGGCCATTTTGCAGATACGTCTTTGAACATAATTCTTTCTTGTGCACAAAATTCAACGAAAATTGGTTGAGGCTGGTAGCCTTTGAGGGTTTTATGCGGCTTGAAAAGCCCTCTGTCCACCCACAACTGTGATGATTCATGCTCTGTGCGTTGTACATATGTCTTCTCGCACTCGAAGATGTGGGTTATTCCATTGAGAAAACATCCATGCCAAAAATTATCCGAGGCACAGACACACACAAAATTTGCCTGCTCTGCTAGACTTCTTGAAAAAAAAAGCCTTGCTTTCAAGTCAACTCCAGACGATGCGACTTCACACCCTCATCTCATCTCGCCATCGCTTTCGGGTCAACATCGGCCGTTCTAGCATCAGCGATCACCGACATCAAACACCGAATTTGGTTCGTTGGACATCTGTCAAATTACGGTTGTTTGATTCTGATCTTTCGTGATCCGGACCCCAACCAATGGGTTGGACACCCATTGTAGTTTTAATTGTGTTTTTGCAGGACACTGCCCACCAAATGACCCAGCATGCAGCGCATTCTGGTGGGGCAAATGAAGTTTCCCCTGTCGGAGAGATATGCAATTTTAATTCCATGCTCGTGGCGATGTGATGTGTGTAGCGTGCATCTTTTTCGGTTAAGGGGCAAAAATCTGGTTTTGAATTCGAAGAAAATCAAACCGGCAGGCTTGCTCGCACCGGCCGTGTTTCCTGTTCTTTTTATTTTCCAAACCGCCGCTCCACTTCTGGCAAAACGGGATTCTCGGGGAGGTAGCTGGAGAAAACAAACGAGCATTGGAACTCTTTTGCCTAATTCAGGAACCGTTCATTCACTGACCGCAATTGAATGAGTGCAATATTTGCAGTCTTCGTGTTTACCTGTGTCACAAGACTCACTACACAGGCCAACATGATGTTTGAAATTCTTTGAGAACGTTTGAGGGAAATGTTTGATGTTTCCTGGAAATTGTTGTGAAAACAATAAAACTGTGTGAATAAAATTCCATTCTGCGGTTTGCGGGTGCTTTCCCAACTTTGCGCGTCCATACCCCATTTGTGACGGGAGCGTTCACGGTGTTCGCTGAATTGGTCACATGGAGTCGGCTTGTCTTGGCGAGCTGCTTGACAGACAACAACGTGCATTGCAGTGCATGGCGAAATTAATCTCACGTCTTTAACGGTTTCTCCCGCACTAATTGTCAAATTTTGCAACTCAAACCGCCGCTGTAACCGCAACAAAACTCCTTTCTCTGCTGCGTGTTGTCGTTTGGCGTTTTCAGATCATGCGACCGTTGCAATGGGCCGCAAGCATCAGTTGTGCTTGTTGTCTCCTGACGTTGCTGAAATACAGTTTGGATGTTAGTTCAAGTTGGAAGTGGAAAATCTGTTCCTTGCCAAGCCAAGTGCATCATTATTCACCAGCACGAAATTTTATCAACGTGGCAACAAAAACCAATCCGTGTTGTTCAATTGCACATGCCTTGTCGCAGAACTGTCAACAGTAACTTGAGCCAACGTCCGCACTGTTTATCTTTAATTCGGTGTTCACACCAATTCCCAAAATCGTGGGAATTCATTGCGAAATCTTCAGTAATTTTTTCTTCTTTCACCAGATCTCGCATACACGCCTGCTTTATCTTGGGAATCTGTCGACATTTGGCAATACTGCCGTTAACCGGACGGTAATGCTTGACCAGATCACAGATTTTGGCCACTGATATGGGCATTGTCGGATTTCATGTCCAGCACATTTTCCGGTGAAAAAATAGAAAAAACCTTTCGTTAAAATTTTGCATAGAGGCCTATCTATCCTTTGTGCACGTTTGTGCAACGAACAATAGTTTGTGCAACCCCAAAACGGAAGTTATAGCGAATACTATAAATTCCGTCTTGATGTCAAGTTGGCCGGACTGGACTCTCAAATTTTTTGCATTTTGCAGGTCATTTGTGCTTCATTTATGCAGATTGTGCGGCATACGCCGTCGTCCTCGGCCAACCGAGCGCGCCTTTTCGTCGAACCAAAATTGCAGTTGCAGGATTACTTGGTCAAGTTAGCTGGTCAAGTTAGGTTTCTCAAATTGTTGGCCGAAAATAGCTTTTTGCAGATAGTTTGTGCTATTATACGTTTGTCCTGTCAGGACAATTTGACTTCAAGTTCGTCCGCCACCGGCAATTTTTTGGCCATATTAAGTCCCGTTCGGCTAGACCGAAGACGATGGGGTTTACTGCACAGATCTGCACAAATGAATCAAAATCTGCAAATGGCCAACTTTAGCACAAAAATTTGAGAGATCCGTCCGGCCAACTTGACGTCAAGTTAGCCCGCCTCCGGGCAATTTGTGCTTGGCTAACAGGACCAGACCATTTGTTTCGAGGACGACGAGGTTAGCTGCACAAATCTGAACAAATCTGCACAAACGAAACTTTCAAGCATGCACTTGGTCATACACAGAGACTATTTGAATCCTGCTGAAGATCCTGACGGTCCTTCCCTTCTCGAACAATGGCACACAAAACGCAGTCGTCCGCAAAAAAAGCGAAATTTGCAAGTTAAAATATGAGGCAAATAAGGTATTAATGTGTAAATGATGAACAGTAATGAGTAAAGAACCAAATAAACCACCTCTGGGAAATCCGGAAGTAACCGGTAAAGGTCCGACAATTGGAACATGTCATACCCAGGGCACCCAGTATAATTCCACATCTACTAACTTGGAGGTGCAAAGAAGTGTGATCAACAGTGTCAAAAGCCTTATCCAAATCAGTTGTGGTGTCCAGCTGCAAACCCGCATCCAGTGTGTCAGAAATCTCCTGAACAAAATGCAGAAAGGTTTTGGTTGAGAATTCTCATCGACTTTGGTTGAGGTGTTATTTCTACAATAAGCTGAGTGTTGCCAAAAGAGTTCCACGCTGGCTTCTTCGGAAATCCTTGCAATGAAATTCAACAATTTCAATCGATAAACATGTTATTTTCGAATGAAAGGGAAAAGAGACCAGAAAGAAAATAAAAACTCCTCAAGCTGAATGAATGACAACATAAGTTGTAAAAAATTGCGCTGTCCTGAATTTTCAGCGGCTGTGGCGGATGTGCTGTGGCGGCTGTGGTATGCAGTTGTAGCATTAGGCAGCTCTCTGCTGTGTAAAGACAACTTCAATGACATTTGGCAACAATTATCTTTTTTCAAACCAGACTGCACAAGATCTGAGGTGTCGTTGCAAGTTGCAGCAGTTTCCTCAGATTATGCTTATATGTCGGAGGACATTGATTTATCATTTCCCCAAAGCAGTGCAACTGCAAGTTGCTGCAATACTGTGATTGGATTCAAATTACCGGATTACAAGCTCGTTTACATGGATTGACAGCCGACAGGCGCTGAACGGTGTGTAATACTTAATTTACGACATGGCACTCTTAAAAGTTCAGAGCGAGCCATCCATCTATACCTATTCTATCGGAACTGGTCCTCGCGCATAATTTAACATCCCACGTGTTGTGTTTCTGATAACAAGTGCGGTACCTTAAATAAGTGGAATGAGTGGAAGAACCGCACTTAAAGTGTTCTGACTGATATTATAAGTTGGCCCGGTGTGTTGAGAAGACAGATGACCCTGCACAGCTGAGCCACTTCTGCGAATTTCCATCTGAATGTGGAGACACTTTGTATAAAGTAAGATCTACAACTTCAAAAATGTCCGCAGTTCGATTCGGCATATCTACTCGTACTTTGCCGGTTCAATTTAAGTTTGCCCTTGGAGCGCTTATTTTATTCAGCATGTTAATCGTTTTCCTATTGGTCTTACTTCGTGTCGGGCCACCTTCAGCTTGTATCACAAGCTCGTGTACCTGCGAGACAGGGGTTCCATGAATTCACCGAATCACACAAGCTGTGGTCACTGCATTCAACAAGAAACGGGTGACCTGGCGGCATTCTATAAGCTGGTGATCACGGCGGGATCTTATGCCCGCGCAAGTGCAAGTTGCGACTTTCGCTTGGCTTCAAACCAAACGTTTTTTCTTGAGCTTGGTTTCTCGGATCGTTTTTAAACTCCTTCAAGAGCTGCGGCTCATATTGACCGACCTGTTGTCTCCTTTTTTGACCTACCTGCTGTGCCGAAGAGTGCTGCGAGTTGCATGAAATATTGCCCTTGATAATTCGGCTCTCATCAGAAGGCAGTGATCGCCGAGAAGGTTGCGTATGGGTGGTGTGGTGCCCCGCCGATTCTTTGAATACAGGAGACAAGCGCACCGGCTGCTGAATACCACAGGATAGGTGTTCTTCACATGGACGATGTTAGGTTGTTCCAAACAGTAACAGACACCGTAATGGCGCATTGATCGCAGGCTGTGCTTTGTTCAGACCGCGAATGAACAAGGCCACATCACTGCATTAACACAGTGTCTGGCATGCAATGCCAGCCAGGCGAAGGGTGAGATGAGAGGGAGGTAAAATGATCCAGGTCAAGCTTGGTTGCAGAAACCAAGAGCGATGTCGTTTGGGTGAAGCGAGAGAGAGTGAGGGTCAGAGAAAGTTTTGAATCTCAGCCAGGCCGAGCAATGCCAGCGAGGCGAAGGGTGAGATGAGAGGGAGGGAACGTGATCAGGTCAAGGTTCGTTCTGGTACAGGAGAGAGGGGATAAAGGAATGAAACAGCGGGCAACCAGGAAAAGGCACAACTTCGTCCTTTTGAAGGCCATTCGTATGATGATCGAAGCGAAAGTCGCAACTTGCACTGAAGCGAGCACATTTCCCACCGCTGATCACCAGCTTGCAGAATGCCGACCTGGCAAGCATTGAGTTTATTTTCTGTCGTGAGAGTGAGCAAAACGCAACCTCCTGTACAAATGAATGTGAACATGCGGGGGATGCCCCAGGGCAACTTTCTCGATCAAACGATTCGTTAACATCGGTAAAATCGATTGCAAATGTCAACATCCAAGAGTTGAAAGCGACGACAAAACACTTGCCTCTTTGGCATAGAAACATGGGCAGGGTGAGAAAAAAACAGACGTGCTACACATTTACTGTCATCAAACTTTTCTTCATCATCGTGGAGTCATATGGACTGATAGCCATTCGGCTGGTGGTCCGACCTTTTACCTTGTTGCACACACCTTGGGCTCGCAAGGAGAACTATGCCCCATAATCGTAGCCCAATTCTGCTCTGCATTCAACTGAAACGACTCGGACCAGTTTTCCGGCGTATACACGCCAACCCGCAGGTTTCCCGGAGAGAGTCATGCTCTTGGGCCAAATTACTTTAGTCAGTTTGTTGTGTCAATGTGCGAGAAGTATTATTCAACAGGAATGAACGGAATGAGCGTCTTCTCGCGCTTCATGACGACAGGTTACGTTCAGTCCGACTTTGCCAGTAATTTCGTTGAGGTCAAAAAGCTACTTCATTCGACAAAATAAATTTAAGTCTTGCATCAATCGGTTTGTCTTTAAAATCAAATCGATAATTGCTGGACACACCGAAAAATGCCATGAAACATGTCTCTTCAAATGTTCTCTTCACGTCTCTTTGTGTCTCACAGGCTAATTTGTGTCTCTCTTGGAAGTCCAAGAATTCTAAAGTGAAAGCATTTTTATACTGCAAATGAGATTCTCATTAATGAGAATTCTAAGAGTTCTTTCAGTGCCGAATATAGTTCCGAAGGAAAGTTTGGTTCAGCCTGTATATTTCCAGCCAATATCAATGCAGCAACTGCGCACACTGCGTTGTTGAGAAACAACTGCTGCCTTGCCAGTGCAATTGTCCAATAAATCTTACCCTTAATTGCGAGCCATAAAAGTATTAAATTGGACATTTTTTCTCGCACGTAATTTCGGAGCAATTAATATTCGGCTGTTGCATTGCGCGTTGAGAGGTGAGTGTGTATGTATAAAATGTGTTCCTCCGTTGCCTGCCGAACAACATACACATTTGGGCATGAATGGCAGAAAGCAGTGGGCAAGCTTTTTCCTCCATGCAAGGACAACAGATCGCGTTGTGCTTCCATGCCCGATATGTTTTATAGGAAACCCTCATGGAACCCTGGATGTTCCTCGGTATGGAAAACACGAGGAGTTTGTTTACAGCTCTGTAGTTGCCTGCCTTTTTTCGGCCACAAACGATGATTGTTTCAATGACCTTTTTCCAGCAAGAAACTTGTCGATAAGTGTTTTGGTGGGGCAAGATTTTCCGGAAATTTATGGCACCACATTAGAATTTTAGGGGTGTAAGTTGACATACCTTTAATTGAATGAGTTTTTGGGCGGTGTTTCTTATTGTTATCAGATTCTCAAGCATGTTACACTGAAGGGAGAACCCACGCTTAGACCGGGACAGATCGTTGCGAATTCCCCCACAGCCATGGAAAACCGCTGATGCAACCAGCCAATATGAACAGACTTACGTGTATGTCATCCCATCTTCAAAAAATGACACACCAGAAGATTCCTTCCTTTTTTGTCCTAACATTATGCAAATTTTCGTGCAAACCAACGGATTCCAACCAACAGTCGACCTCAGCATTTGATCATGCAGCAATTATTTTATTGGCAGGAAGATTGACGTTGAAAATTCCTGCAAAAAATTTGATGAGTGGATGACAGTTGTCATCGTTGAGACAATAGCACCGCACTGCGGCAAGCAGCTGATCCCAAAATTATCCTGCTATTCTAGCTCCGGGAATCATGTCAACTAAAAGCTGTTAACAAGATGCGTCGAAATGTCTCGCGGCCAAATAGGAGAATCTGAACGTGAAGTACCTGAAATACCCGTTGAGATCTCCTTTCCATCAATAAGCCGTTGTCTTCCGCACCGGGTCTGGCCATTTTGAGTTGGCCCGCACTGCAATTGTCATTTTCCTGGTGATGGATCGAATTTTACTTGTTCGCGACTTGACGCCCGGTTTGTTGAAAACAAAATTACGTGTAATTGTTGCCTGTCAGGACTTGGAGGTTGCATCCGTTCCCATATTTCGGTGCATGATGAACAGTGAGAGTTTTATTCGTACCCGATCCGTCTTCGGAAACACACTTCTGCTTGTGCTGCTGCTTCGGGGGCAAAATTTCAACAACTCCATGTGCGTCCTGTAATCCAAGGACGACAGTTGTTGTTTTGTTTGCGGCGAAGGAATTAGCCAACGCACTTGCGGCTTCTGTCAGCAATCAAGTTGACAAATTAGCATGTTTTGCAACCAAACACGCCGCATTTAGCAATTACTTGAGGAGTCTTGTGGATGGTTTTTGGCATGCGAAATTGCTGTCATCGCAGACCAATTTTCTAATTTGGCAACTTCAATAATTTGACTCGAGGCCTTTCTTCACAAAGCGAAAATGCTTCTGCATCTCCACGAACATTCGGAACCCATGTGTATCTATACAGTGCTGGGGCGCAGAGCTGGAAGTTGAACATGGCAGGGGACAACGAGAATCAATTTGAAAAATTGAAAAATTTATAATGGGACAGGACGTCAGATAGGCAAAACTGAGGTCTATATTTTTCATTTGCCCGCATCACGGTTTTGGTATTCCCATGGGTACCTTGTCCACAGTTTCTGGACTTTGTATCACAATTACGGGTGTCTAAAAAAAGTTCATGGCGAGTCCATTTCTCCTTTCTCCTCTTTGTCTGCCAAAAAGCATGGAAATTGTTAGGCTTTTGCCTAAGTTTTGCAGTAGCTTCTTTGTGAATCAAAATAATTGTTGCAGTACGGAACTATACCAATTTCTGGAGAAACTGATTCCCGATTCGTATCATTACCCATGTATTGCTTGGTCACAAAAGGCCTTTTTCTGCGAGAAATCCTCGCGTTGCACCCATAGACATGGAGATGAAGTGGTTGCACCACTTTTACCGACAGGTGATACTCAGCTGCATCATTGTTCCCATCTCATTCTCCTAGATTTTCTAGTTTCTCTTCGAGGGGTCGAATCTTGATGATCAGCTCAGAAAACAGGTATCCTGCGAGTGTTTCTGTTGCTATCTGTATACCCATGTTGGGCAATCTACCTTCTCGATTATGACTGCGCTATGTTGCACCAATTTTCATCCCCTCGTGAACAGGGCTGCAGGCTATGGCCCATGACAGGGTGCTTGAATATTCATCTCGACAAATTTGACACTGCGAATACGGTGGACAGAAAGAATGCTCCTTTTTGTCACCCGATAAAAAGAAGCGATTTCCAATCCCTGTATAATTTCTTGCTGATTATTGTCGATATATTTATACCTCCCTTCTGAAAAGTCGAGACCCTCAAAAATTTCGAACACTGTCGTTCTGCTCTGCAATGATCATTTTCTTGCCTGTTCCTGTGTTTTGGTTGTAACACGACACGAGTCGGACCCAGAGTTCAACATTGAGCGGATGCATTGCAGCCTGCGCTTGTAACCCGCCACGGTCTCAGATCGAGAAAAGCCTTGTAACTTTGGATAGGTACACCCTGTCTGTACAGATGCACAGGTGATCGATAGCGATCATGCGCGTTGTTCTTTTCGGGTGGCAAATGATATTGGGGAAAGGTGAGAGGAGAAGGCGGATAGAAGTTTCTGCCATGCAGCTCTTCATGAACATGGGGCTTCGAAGAAACTCTGCAGATTGCCGTCACCATGACGGCATTAAAAACTTGATGCTGTTCTCCTTCATTTGATTTCCTCCTTTTCGTTTTGAACCAAATACGTTTTTGATAACCAGAAACTGGCTCCGTGACTCCAGAAATGAGCTCCTGACTCTACCTTCGAGGGTCTACCATCACTCACCTCACGACTCTCACTTTAAACGAAACAGTCCACAAGTAGTTTTTGAACCTCTATGCAGTAGGTTCCATTGATCTGCAGGGTGTATGGGATGCGAATAGTGTGATCAAAACTTCTGAAACGTTCTTCCCAAAACAAAACATTACCTTATTGCTGTTTTCTTGGACACATTCGGAGCAAAAAAGCATAATCATGCGCTTGCGAGATAGGCCGAACCACAAAGTTTTTATCGTCAAAATGTTTTCTGAAGCACTCAGAAATATCGAAAATATCGATATTTTGGTCGAAAGGATTGATGACACGATCATCTGAGCTGTGCTTTAAAAACCTACCTAATTAGAAGACGATTTTAAAACACCCTGTTTTGGGCCCGCAGGTGATTTGCTGGATTCTTCTCGCCCAATAATTTCCTTATTCCGGCTTCAAACCCCAATGCGATTCAAACTTTGAGAGACTTTGGAGCTCAATCTTGCTTTGTGCTGCACCACCCCTTCCCATTGCTGTTTTTTCGTTGGAAGATTGATCATGAATTGGGCACATCCCGCGTATTCCTACCCACAGGGAGGATCCAGTTTAGCCAAGAAACTGGTCCTGATTCGGGAGAACGATCTCCGTGTCAGAATGTCAGAAACAATTCGGATCCTGTGAAGAGAGTCGGCTTTTTAAGAGTACTCGTACCTCCTTAGTCGAGGAGTGATTCTTGTTTGGAAAATTCTTAGCATCTCTTTTTCCAACAATATTGAAACCGTCACTTTGAGCGAAGGTGGTCTGGCCAAACCTCCTGGATGCCTTCTGAATTATGAGAATGGGGCCTATGTTTGGTTTTTTCGCATTCAAATTCCCATCTGATGCACAGCGCAGAAGATCGAAGTCATCTTCCTTTGAATAAGCTCAATGGGCATCAAAGAAATCCTGCCTACTTGGACGCATTTTTGATAAACATCTGAGCACATTCTTACTTTAATTCTGTGGTTGTGACACACATGCTGATTGACAATTTTTCAGTTTCAAGGGCGGGGCTAGTCCAGTGCCTCCTATAGATACTGCAGTGCCTCCTCTATAGGAGGCACTGGCTAGTCACGGTTAAGCAGACATTTGCGGAAGTCACGTGTTTTCAAAAGCCTTTGACAACCCCACCATTTGAATGGGTTCAATGCCGTAAGTTTTTGGATCCAGATTGTGTTTTCTGCCATGGAATCGCATCGTCTGCGAATTTAAAAAGGCGCCGATTCCTCCACTCATCTGAGATTGTCTGCAGGAAAGTCAGAACTCCGCACAATCGAACTTCTGTTTCGTCAGCCAGTTCGTCCGTTCAGATGAAGAATAAACTTTGTTGTTCGCAGTCATTTTTCTTTTCCAGTATCCTGAATGAAACTGATCCTGAATGAAACTTTCAATTCAATTTTTGCTGTTGTGTAAGTATGTCCGGCATATTATGTCCGGTGTTTCGACATGTATTTGGGCCACTGATTTACTTTGCATTTAACTCTTGAAGAAAAAGGTTTCGTTTTGCTACCTTTGCCATTTATAGAAATGGAATTTTGGCAAAGACAAATTTTGAAGTCAGTTACGAAGATTGTCACATTCGAAAGACAACTATTCCAAGTTTAAATTAGGCAATGGGCAAAATTGTGAGCTCAATCAAGGCATCACTCCAACGAGAGGCACGCCAGATGGAGTCGGTTTGCATGGCAAGCGGTGAACACTTGGACTCTCCTTATCTCGCCACCTGCAATTCATGTTATTTGAATGTGCGGCGTTCCGTAAGAGCGCCGGCACCTGAAGCGGACAGAGGCCGAACTGAGGCCCCGCACTCCAGAGAGCGAATGACCGCACTTCCGGCGGAAGTTTCCTCCCAGATGCTTTTAGTGGCGTGCCTCTCGTTGGAGTGATGCCTTGGCTCAATGATGAGGCTTTGAGTTTGCTATTTTGACAGCGAACGACTTTCAGGCACCCACTGTTTCAAGTTTCAGATCAAAGTTTCCGATTGGAACAGCACCTTTGGAACTCCTTTTCAACGCGGGATGTGATGGAAGTGTTTATTTCTGAACATTTATGGAACACGTAACGCATTCTCGGAGCGCTTTTTGCTATCACAAATACAGAGCACATACCCACGTGATTTGGAGCACATGGAGTGTTGTGCTAACGTGATTGGAACACATGGAGTGTTGTGCTCAAGCGATTTGACACACAATTTTACTTGGTCACAATTTTTGACAGAAAAAATGGTGTTCCATGAACATCCGACGTATTCCAAAACCGTTCCGAAAAGAAAACTTCCAGAAAGCCCATCTTAAAAATGGTTTCTTTCTAAGGTGAACCAAAGGAAATCCTCTTATTTAATGCAAACCAGGCCTGTGGCCACACAAGTTACCACACGTACTCGTATGTGGATAGTGTAATTTCATTGTAGAAGTTACGTTCAATACGTAAAAACTCATATTGTAGGTAGTTTTTTAGTTAATAATAGCACATGCATGCACTCCACAAATTTTCTCGTTGCATGAGTTCTCATTGTTATATTCGTACCAGTACGTCCTATTCTTAATCTCCGAGGCCATAAAATATAGTTGTCAGATTTCATCCTTGCATGGTCATTTCCCACTTTGACCCTTCACGCATTTCGCCGATTGGTTATTTTTGTTTCGTGAATCTGTGAACCTGCGTTGCGAAAGAATTTCGATTTGCCGAACCAATTTCGCAATAATCGACTCGGTGATTGGCCAAATTGTGAGCGCGAGGGCACGAGATTTGTTCACTTTTGTTCACTCTTGTTCATTGTTGAGTTTTTCTTCGGCATGAAAACAATGGCCATTATACGAGTGCATTATTGTTGTTCGACAAGGAGAGGGAAACTTTACGAAATTGAGAAATATCAAACAGGCCTCGACAACGAGATCGCCGTGTCTCGATACTCGACTTGAATCAGATGTCTTCTCGTGTACAGTTAACATCTTTAAAAGTGTCGCCAAAAATTGGCAACGAATGCCTGGGCCAATTGGCAAAACGGGAAGAAAAGATCCTGTGGTGACGTGGAATTAGGAGCACACTTGTCATCTCGATTCGGTAACTCGGACGCAGACTGTCTTTCTTCTCGCTTTACCGTTCGTCCCGTGCAAAATACATTATCCTGTCCCCCAACATGGGCTGTTCACAAAAATGAACTCTTGCAATGAATCATCGTTCCCGAGAGGTTAAACCTTTAATTTTCAACCCGATTTCAGTAAAATACGAGTATTGGGTTTCATTTGCCACCTCCTTTGGAAGATCCATTCAATCCAAGATCACTCTGCCCTGGGAGAGTCGGGTCAGGTACCTATACTCTTGTCGTTAATACGACATGAGAGATGCTTGATAGACGGAGATCGAGAGAAGCCGTTGGCAGCTTCTACGGGAACACCTGTACCGGGCAGCAGTCTGATTAGATTCTCTCAGCTGAATTTGCCACCAGAAAGCCTTCGATTTACATCAACTTCCTTCTTTGATTTATTCCTTTCCTTTTGTTCACTGTCCCTCGCAACCACAGCCAAGCAGTTTTCAATAAAAGCCGCTTCATTTCGTTTCCGCTTGCAGTTTCTTTTCAAAGCGCAATGCATTTCTCTCGGTTACACTCTCATGGGTACTCTTTACCCATTTACGCGAAATCTCCTCTGAACCTTCTGTATAATGCAATGGTTGCTCAACATTTGATAAATCGGCCTTTGCACCACTGCGCAGATCCGCGGAAAATTTCCAAAGTTGCGAAAATCGATCAGCAATATTACAATACGTGAAGTTGGCCTGCATTGAACACAAAAAACCTCGCTGTTAAACCTCACCATGGTTAAACCTCGAGTGTTTGCACTATTCGCTGGCAAAAAGTTAATCCGCTCTGAGCCAAAACTGTTTCACCTCATAACTGACAACAGTCGCTGCGGTAATCCCGTCTGCTGGCGTTGCCAAATAGCTGAATGGGACACTTTTGATGCAACCTCGCAACCGCGCTGTTGAACCGCATTCTCCTTTAACCTCGGTAACTGCAAGAGTGGCCGACATGGTGGCAATCCAGTCTGATTCTGGAGTCAAAACTGATGAAGCATCCTGCTTCTGCTATGAATGCTTCTATCATATCAGAGTTATTGAATAACTCTGATGCAACGAGGTCTATAGAGAGCTGCTCTGCGGCCACCGCACCACCGAGAAACTGAACGTGCCGCACGCGCACGCACCATGGCAAGAAGAAGCAGAGACATAGCGCTTTCAATGCTGAGAAGCTGCTTTTTGCAAGCTTTTCCAACGCATTTCCGAATAGAAAAGTGGACATGTTTTTACACCAATAGATAGAGGAGAGTCCGTAGATTAATTTGCACCAAGCAGAATTTTTGTTGGCCTCCACGTTTTGCAGAAAACCAGGCTTCTTCAGATACGGTTCATTTCCAAATTTTGGAGTTCCGAATGGGGTTTTTCTGCACTTTTTCAAGATTGCTCGGCTCGGTGTGCGCACAAGATGTGATCAACTATCTTCATGCGAGGTGTGATTTTAGATAAGATCAGGTTAGGTCAGGTTATGTTAGATAAGGTCTAACGTAACATAACCAAACACAACGAACAAACTGCGAAAGATTATAACAAAGCCGAGTATACCTATTGGTGGTTAAGTTCTTCGCCTTCTTCTTCATATACCATCTTGAGCTGACGGCCGGTGGCTCGGCATGAACCATGTTGCACAACTTGGGCTCGCAAGGAGAAGAATGCCCCATAATCGAAGGCCAACTTCGCTCTGCATTCAACTGAGAATTTCATTGGAATCTGAACCGAGGAGTGCACAACAGAGATTTGGCTTGTTTTGGCCACATAAATATAGGTTTGGCTATAGATTTGTGGTAAATTTCGGCATTTTGCGTTTGACCTCATTTTCTCGTCAAACCGGACATTTTTTGCGGAGTTTGGCTGGATTTGTGGTAAATTTCGACATTTTTCTTTTGACCTCATTTTCTCGTCAAACCGGACATTTTTTGCGGAGTTTGGCTGGATTTGTGGTAAATTTCGACATTTTTCTTTTGACCTCATTTGACCTCATTTTCTCGTCAAACCGGACATTTTTGCGGCGATCATGAACCCAAATGGCCCGGAGCAAATATATGGCACTTTTGGCAGATCGAAAAGGCTTTGGCTCGATTTGCGATCAATTATGGCACAATCTGCCAAAATTTTCTTTTTCCTCATTAATTGGTGAAGGGGTCCTTTAATGGTTGTTGTCGCCATCAGCCATCTGGGTTGATGGCGACTGCGAGAAGGACGATGTGCAAGATTTGGATTTTTGGCTCGTCGGGAAAGGTTTTGGCTCGTTTTCTAGTTAAATACGGAAGTTTCCACATCAAAATGACATTTGACCTCATTTGTTGTGTGAGAGGACATTTGGCGAACATTGTAACCAGCTGCGGTAATAAAAACTACACTGAGCAGCCCCTCGGGCATGGATCATAGAATGTTTCATATTTGCTAGTTTTGGCTTATTCGGAAAAGATTGGCTCGTTTTTTATTTTATTTCGTTTTTTCTTTGTCTCGTGTTTTATTTTGGCTTGCTCAATGTTTTAGTACAAACCTTAACGTCGTCCTTGGGCCTAAATGATTGCCAAAATCCACCATTTAGCGCGAATTTTCTCTGAACAATGCATGCATCGCGGCTTTTTTCCGTTGCAATTCATTGCTCCATGCGCTCTTCATGCCATACTATAAAATGGCCGCCGCCTGTTCTATTCAAAACAGCCCCTCGGACTCTGGCAGCAGTCTATTTTATTAAATGTCGTTGCTCTGATGTGATAGAAGCATATTGGAATCCTGTTGCAAATATCAGATCAACATCTGCTTCTGGAAGCTGCTGCATGCAAAATCTACTGCCAGAATCATTGGAATCCTGCAACAAATAACAGAATCAACATTGCGACCACAAGCTGCTGCTAGAATCATTGCTAGGTATCTGCTGCTAGAATAATGCAAAATCTACTGCTAGAATCATTGGAATCCTGCTGCAAATAACAGAATCAACATCTGCTGCCACAAGCTGCGCTGCTAGAATCATTGCTAGGTATCTGCTGCAAGAATCATGCAAAATCCACTGCCAGAATCATTGGAATCCTGCTGCAAATAACAGAATCATCTGATGCCAGAAGTTGCTGCTAGAATCATTTCCAGGAATCTGCTGCCAGAATCATCAAAAAATGTACCTACTTGCCAGAATCATTGGAATCCTGGTGCAAATAACAGAATCATCTGTTGTCAGAAGCTGCCTCTGGAATTATTTCCAGTAATCTGCTGATCAAAACATCACTGCCAGAATCATTGGAATCCTGCTGCAAATAACAGAATCATAATAAAATATGATGCCAGAAGCTGCTGCCAGAATCTGCCAGAATCACTGGAATCCGCTGCGAACAACAGAATCATAATATGATGCCAGAAGCTGCAGCTAGAATCATTTCCAGGAATCTGCTGCTAGAATCATCAAAAACTCCACTGCCAGAATCATTGGAATTCTATTAGAAAAAGCTGTAAAATGGTTAAGAGTGCTCTTCTGATCCTGGTATGAGATGTCCCTCGTTGGGGTGAAGCAGAGAGACTGGGAAAAGAAATACGTATACCTCCGTTTTATTGGCAATAGCAAATAATTAAAGGTCTTAGGTATATACCTAGGTAAGTATTTTCCTTGAGACGAAAGAAAAAAGTTAGGCCCTCGCTTCAGCCAGATTGCGCTGACGGAGCGACTGCGGGTGCGGTGTCCGCACCCGCAGTCGCAAGAATGGGAAAATGAGCCTTCGTGAAACTGAGCGAAAAGAAATTGAACAAAATACATTGCAATCCATGCATGTTTGCATGTGCAACTGTTTCTCCCTTCTCTTCACTCTTGAAAGTTCTGCAGTGAATCACACAACGAGTAGTGAGAACAGCGTGCATATAATATGCTGTTAAGGTCTTGTCTATACTGTTGCACTTGACTTTCGCTTGCCGGCCTGCTGTCCAATTTTTGCATCGTTTTCATTTTGGCCGTTTGCAAAAAATTTTCCGTATTAATAGCTGTCTGGCATGGCATGGAGTCATTCCTTGTTTAACTATAATAATCACTTTCAATGTTCACCCAACTATGCGAAAGACAGCGTGTTTCATTTATACCCTATACAAAATGTGAAGTCTTCAACAAGACCGCAAATGGCGCAGCAACCTTTGACTTCAACAGTCTCATGTTGTCAATAAAACAAGTCTAGGCATCATGTCGTTCAAGCTCATCCGCTCTCTTGTGATAAGTCAGTGGTAGGTCGTGTGAAACAAGCCTGGATACGGAAGCAAGTGATGCTTAGCATCCATTTGTTTGAGTCCATAAGTTGCACGTCCGCGCACGCCCCTTCCGAATGTCATCCTGATCAAAAAGGTGCACGGAGATGTTTTCATTCGCATTGTCCTTGGCAGCACCCCTTTTTGAAAAAACGAGGCTCTGATAGACGACACACAACCAAAACGCTCTTTGCTTGCTTTCCCGCCGCACGAATGGCGGAGCCAATGCGAGTGATGCGATATCAGTGAATGGAACTCGAAAGTTCTGTGGCCATGCGATCACGACGCAGCACTGAGTTCCAGTTATCCCAGGCATAAAACGGAGAACAAACATTTTCACTCGGTGTTCGCTTCAAAAGTAGCTGAGGAACTATCCTGGCCTTCGCAAAAAATGTGGGCAACAACTCTACTGGCCTTCGCGAAAAATGTGGGCAACAACTCAGCGAGCACCCTGGAAAAACTCGTCACCTTGTCTTTTTTATGAGAAGCACCTGACCTATAGTAGCTCTTCAACGGGGCATGCACTTCAAGACTACTATTTTTCGGAACCGAAACTAGTGCAGAAGCAAGACCTGCAGAGAGAAAGTAGATATCTGGCTATATGCATGCATGAACTATCGACCCACCGGAAAACCTGCGATCTCGTGCGCTTTAATTATCACTGTCATTACTTGCAAAAACATTGCCACATTGCAAAAAAAAATTGCGTGGAAAATCATGGCTATCATTGCATTAATTCAACATATGCACTCCTTATCAAAAGTCTTCGAACATAGTTCATTATTAACTCAGACGCCAGTTTGAATCAGAGGCAGCATTGCGCCGCAAAAGATCATGACACTCGTGTGAGGCGCGAAGTTGCACCATAAGCCCTGTAAAATTAGATGGCCCTGTAATAACAAGTCCTTTAAAAATATCGCCCATGTTCAAGGACTTTTGATCGAATTCAAATTCATTCAGCGATTGGACATTTTTTCGAATTTCACAGGGCATGGCAGTTGACGAGAACCGAACTGAGCATGATGACTAACCACACGGTGATGCGAATGAACGTCATTGTTTAATTTGGAACAATAATTATTTCAAGCGGTTATAAAATTCTATACTTGAGCATCTGTGGTGGTCCAGGCAGGGGCGTAGCGAAGGGATATTTTGGGGGGGGGGCTGAGCTTACAGAAATTCCCAACTAACGTGAGAAATTTCCCAACTGTGCTCGCCGCCACTGGGGGGTCTGGGGGGCGGAGCCCCCCAGTTATCGGGGTCTGGGGCAGAGCCCCAGCGGGGTTCCAAGGGGCAGAGCCCCTGGCGGGGGGTCTGGGGGCGGAGCCCCCCAGAAGCGAAAGAAATTTTGAAATTTAGGGTTCATTTTGGGTGCAGAATTTGTGTTCTTGAGGCCAATTTTTTCCACCAAGGGGAGCTGAAAGCGCTGAGGAAAATGCCACAGGTTTCACGGCAGGAAGACTGTACCAACCTGTGGTTTCTCTTGGAACTCATTCTCAATTCATCACTTGCAATCAAGGTCTGGCCTCTGGGGCAGAGCTCCAGCGAGCTTCCAAGGGACAGATCCCCGGTGAGGGGTGTCGGGGCCCAGCCCCCCAGAAACTGAAGAAATTTTGAAATTTAGGGTTAATTTTGGTGCAAAATTGGTGCAGTTGAGGCCAATTATTCCTATCAGGGAGAGCAAGAAGCTGTTTGTAAAACTCCACAGGTTTTGCCCAGGTTAACCGTGCCGGTGGTTTCTGTTAGCACGCAAAAGTTAGAATTCTTCATTCAACCCAAGTTCCCAACTCAAGGGGCCATCACCTTCAGCGACTTTTTCATCCAATTGGGGAGTTTTCACACGAAAATATTTCACTTCAGTGTTTCTGTTCAGAGTCCAAAGGTAGAGTGAAATCCACGGCGCTTCACTCTGCAGAGAACAGTGCAGCTCGATCAAATCTGTCGAATGGTGTTCAGGTCTCGCCATCGAACCATTAGACAAAGCCATAACATTGGATCAAGTTATTATGCTAGAGCCGTCGCAAGGGTGGCTGACGCCGCAGAAAAATGCGCTGAATGGTTCATCCCTTTCAGCACAACCGCCCTTCATTGTGAATAGTTGGGAGCAGGCCATCTTCAGTGAAGTCAAAAGTACATTAGCCAGTGAAGAGGTGCCAAGGGAGTGAAGGGATGCGATCACTTTTCCAACTTTCCCGGGAAAGTTGGGAAATTCTGAGAAAGTTGGTAAATGGACGAAAGTTGGGAAAATTGTGAAGAAACGAAAGTTGGGAAATCGCTTCGCAATTGGAAATGATTTCCCAACTTTTGCGATTTCCCAACTTTCCCGTTTCTTCGCGATTTTCCCAACTTTTATCAATTTTTCCAAAAGTTGGGGGGAGTGCCCCCCCAACCCCCCCCAACCCCCCCCCCCCATCGCTACGCCCCTGGGTCCAGGGTGCCTTCTGAGATGAATTTGGGCACTTTTACATCCAACCACGTATCAAAATCCCGATCCCAAAACACGAGAATACCCCGTTTGGACAAAAATAGGTCAGGTTAGGATGGTGTAGGGGAGGTCGGTTAATGGGAGGTTAGGTATGTTAGGTTGGGCCAAGTTAGATTTCCCTTTCACTTCTTGGACAAGCGCAAAATCGGTTTGTTTGTTCGTGATAGAATGGACAGACCAAAATATGCATCTCTGCAGCAAACGTTTCTGTCTCGGCAGTTTCAGTTATTTCATCACATTTGGCTTATACGTGAGCCTATCAGCCTGTGTTTGCTGTTTGTTTAGGCTGGCTTCTCTGAATGATTCGACGAACTCTGCATTCCAGGTTGTTGGCACTTGGTAGGGATATCTAGAAAGAGTTGAATGTGGAGCATTGTTCGCAAAAAAGCTCCGACAGAGACACTGGTGTGAACATCACGACAAAATGGGGTGTTGCTTGACAATGGAGGCTTCATCATGCGAACGTTGCATGCGACTCATTTGTTTTGTCCTCGCTCATCTCTCTTCGTTCAGCACCATTTTTTCAGTAAGGGACAGGGATGTGTTCCGATGTCTCCATATCTAAATGGAGATTTATTGCCTTCTGGCCGGCAACAATTGATGAAGCTGACGTGGGAAAGTTGAACTCAGTTCCATGCAACTGAAACAGATTGTGCTTTTGTTGCACTGCTCTGGCTTTCAATTGATCAGTGGTCCTGTCCTAACCCTTCCGACACCTATAATATGAGCCGCATTTTCAAGTTTAGGCAGAGGGAATGAGGTAATGAGGGCCTGCAGAGGACGTTTTCGCATCTTTTGAAAACTCTGCCACCGGTTTTGAAATTTATCAGCAGAATGCAACGGAAGCATACAAATGCAAAGCATCCGATGCACTGTGAGTGCATCAGTAGTACGGGATGGATCGAAGAAAAGCATCATGGGTGTTCGCATGCTTCGGAAGCATCGACAGGACGCATTGGACATGCGGAGGAAGCAATGCAAGCATCGGTATTCTGACATTTTGGTGTTCCGATTCTGGTTTCTGAAGTCAGGAACAAGGTGAACTTGATGTTGATATCCTGTCACCAAGCTGTGACAAAACTTCCATTTCTATGGTCAATGAAGGTCAGGGTCATGATGCATGTGCCATGATAATCTGTATTTTGTAATGTATTTTGAGGAATCCTAAACGATAAATCCTTTTATGAATCCTTTATCGACAAGGGTCAGAGTGGCTTCCTGTGTCGATGAATGTTTACCAACTATTCCAATGTTTACCAATCATTCAAATGTTTGCCAACCATTCCATGAATGTTTACCAAACCATCCAATGAATGTTTACCAACCAACGTGTGAACAGGGTCCACAGGTGCTATGCTTCATTTCTGCGAAATTGCTGAAAACAGACACGAAACAAAGTTGAACCACTGCTCATCATAATCGGCGAAGTTGAAGGCCAAAGTGTGTCCGCATCAATTTTCCTGCACCAGCGATTTCATAATTTCAGGGCTGTTGTTCTGCATCGGCTGATAGGCTCGCTCAATCTTGAAGGTCACTGCAGGCCTTTTAGGGTTTCACAATTCTGTTTCCATGCTTGGAAATGGACAAAATGAGAAGTTCTGATTTGACTGAAAAATGCACGAAAGTCTCGCGAAAGTGCAGCTGAGCAAATTGCGGAGTGCCGTTGGAGTTGACTGTCATGCACCGGAAGAGGGTGGTCCTGCATTGATAACTTGTGGAACGCACATTACGTATTGGCATAAGCGCAGGAAGAACAAGATTCCAACAGCTCTTTCAATATGCCGATAGTTTAAGAAGTGTTTTGAGTTTCTGGAGTGTGGAAACGTGTATGGGTCCAAGGTAGCAAATGTGCGACGGTTGCGCACTATGAGGATTGGGACAGTTAGAGCTCAAGCACCGAAAGGGTCAAGACAAATCAAAATCAAAAAACTCGATAAAAAGAAGAAAGACAATTTCTGATCGAATGAGATGGAAGAACGCACATTCCGCATGACAATTGCGCCTTTCTTTGGAGAAATCATGTGAATATCCGCACAGTCCCGGGACTTTCGATACGATTGATGAGCCTCTGATGCAATTCTGGGTGCAGTATTCTCAGATGTTCAGACACTTGTTTTTGTTAAGTTGAATAGTCAAGTGTGAATCATCCCGCTTGACTGAATTGGCACACGCGAACATAATTATCGTATTGAAAAAATTAGGCCTAATACCAACTTGGCTTGGCATTAAATAACGACACAGTCAAGATGATGCATTTGCATGTTTTCCACCAGTGGCTTCAATCATTTTGGTGTCAACATGCCACTCTCGACTGTCGAGAAAACCCTGCTGCTGCATGGCAGTGTGTCAGCAGAATTGTTGGAGATTGAATAAAAGTGACACAATAAAGGTCACGTTCAAGAGGCTCCAAACTAGGCACGGGCACTCTTGCCCACTTCATAATCAAAGCAATTGAAATTGAACCGAAGTTTGTTGGTTAACATATCAAGCGAATGAAACCATTTTTAATCTCGTCTTTTATTCTGCTCTTGTGAAGAGCGATGATTATTGGGTACTCAAGTGCCTTCAAACAAAAATATTCTGGAGGCTTGTTGCACTTTAATTCATGGGTCTGTTCCCATTTCACCCGCTTTAGGTACATTGCAAAGTGGTGGATGAAATGGGAATGGACCAATGAACTGAAGAATCTTGCAATTGCTGTTGTGAATTGGTTAAAAATTAAAATTGCAAAATAACAAATTGAAATTATAAACAGTCGAGAGCTTTTCAAAGATATATTTTCACGCATGGTCGAAGTGCAACACGTTCCACATACATATAACTGCATGCATGGAGGAGACACCCATCTGAACAACTACACAACTCCTGCATTTTCTCTGGCTGGTTTTTGTGTGTTTCTTCACACAATATTTTCAGTCGAGTCAACACTTTACTTTTTCCATTGTCTCAATGGAAATGCCGGGATTTGCCAAGCAATCCTGTTATTGCTGCGACCCCTGATACATCAACGTTTTTTAACACACGTTTCACTATACGTTCCACTGATCAGTTGGAAATTAAAATTACACATCGTTCAGTTCAGAGTTCAGTTCAAACGCAAGTCACCAAACACAACACATTCATGCAATTACTATAGTGGAACGCCGTGTATATCTATTCATACTTTAAGAAAAACATCCTGTTTATTCGTCACTGGTCGGCGCTTTCAGAAAAAAATATTCAAGAAATCCTGTTACATCAACATATTGTGAGGCAGCGGCGAACCTTTGCATTTTTGATATTAAAAATAATGCTCTCATCGCCCTCTCATTTGCGGTTACGAATTTCCTTTTGACCTCTGACCTCTCATGGATACAACAGTCGGCAATGGACAAAGCGCGGTTGACCGAGCACCATGTTCAACTTTGCACTCACAGAAAACAGCGCCACTTGAATTTTCGTGTGAGGTGCGTCGCGATGATTTCAGTTTCGCAAGACGCAAGGACGAAGGAAAAGAACTCCTTCGCCTGAAAAACTCTGCAGCTTGTCAATTTTTCCGCAATCTCTCTTGCGATGATTTGAATTTCGCAGGGGATTAAAACCAAAAGCGCCCCTTCTCCAAATAAAACTCAGCAACTTGGTTATTTTGTAGTAACGTATGTTGCGATGATTTGATTCGCGCAAGGGGCAAAAGTATGGAGCCCCTTCTCCAAAGAAAACTCCGCAACTTTGTTGTTTTGGCGTAATGTGTGTTGCGATGATTTGATTTTCGTTAGGGGCAAAAGTTCGGAGCCCCTGCTCCAAATAACACTCCGCAACTTGGTTGTTTTGCAGAAACGTATGTTGCGATGATTTGATTCGCGCAAGGGGCAAAAGTATGGAGCCCCTTCTCCAAAGAAAACTCCGCAACTTTGTTGTTTTGGCGAAATGTGTGTTGCGATGATTTGATTTTCGTTAGGGGCAAAAGTTCGGAGCCCCTGCTCCAAATAACACTCCGCAACTTGGTTATTTTGCAGAAACGTATGTTGCGATGAATTGATTTGCGCAAGGGGCAAAAGTATGGAGCCCCTTCTCCAAAGAAAACTCCGCAACTTTGTTATTTTGGCGTAATGTGTGTTGCGATGATTTGATTTTCGCAAGGGACAAAAGTAGGGAGCCCCTTGTCCAAAAAAAAATCCGCAACTTAGTTATTTTGGCGAACGGTGTTGCGATTATTTGATTGTCTCCAGGAGCCCCCTTCTCCAAAGAAAATTCCAACTCATATTTTCGACGAATGGGTATTTGTTGCATGATTTGGTTTTCGCTCGGGGCAAATGAAAATAATCCCTTGCAACTTGCATTTGTGTATAAGTATGGTGTGTTTTTGCATGATTTGATTTCAAACGGAGGAAGGAAAACGCCATCCTCTTTGGAGACATTTCGCAAGCAACGCATTTCATGTGGTTTCTGACCATTTTTTGACAGCACCAAATGGGATGTTTTCAGCAAAAGCATGACTTCGAACTTTTTTTTTGCATATCCAAATTATTCGTGCAAAATAAATTGTCTTCCTGCATGAGTTTCTGTTTGACCTTGGTGGTTCAATATCTTACCACTTTACCATTGCGCATTGACTTTAACAAATTTTTATTTTTTTACAAAACTTACAAAACTGACAAAACTTACAAATGCACAAAACTTTTTGCAGAAGAATATTGCACATTGCGTATTCACTTAAAAGAAATAAAGCGGTTAATAACAAAATCCGAGTTCTTCACTGGATATGTTTAATTGGGGACAGTATGTGGGCCCATTGCTGGGTTGACTAATGACGAGTGACACATAGCAAAAATTCTTGGCAAAAATTAGCAAAAATTCATGGCAAAATAAGTAAAAATTCATGGTAAAAATAATAAAAATTCGTGGCATTGTAAAAATTCATGGCAAAAATAGTAAAAATTCATGGCAAAAATAGTAAAAATTCATGGCAGAGATAAGTAAAAATTCATGGAAAAAATAGTAAAAATTCATGGCAAAAATAGTAAAAATTAATGGCAAAAATCTTACAGTGTGAAAGAGGAGCATTGTTTAGTCTTGCATCAACAGAATCTAAATAACGCTGCGATACTGCGGAGTTTTGGATAAAATGAATTGTTCCTTCAGGGCACTTTTACTGCTGTTGCGGATTTCCTTTTGACCTTTGACCTCTCACAGACATACTGGCCGAAACAGATGAAGCGGTTACGGTTTTTGTTGTAATTTTATAATGCTGCTGAAATGGGATAATTTTTTGCAGGTTCAAGCATAACACGAGGCAGAAAATCGGAATTAGAAAGTGAAAGCTCCGAATGCTGCAGGTGGCTGCGACTGATGGGAGGAACTGCACGGGAGGAACTCAGGACACATGCATCTTGGCATCTCGTGATGCAATGATGGATGAGCGTGGCGGAATTCTAGATCTCTGGCTCTGCTCCACCTGTTGACTTTTAAGCTGGGAGCGCACAGAACGATTCCGCCGCATGCGGGCTGGAAGCTGCGGGGTGCGGCAGCTCTCGGCTGCTCTTAGCTGCAAATGGTTACGAAAACAGTATTCAGCAACAGGCCCACAAACACTCGCCAAAATCCTTTTTATGTCCTTTGCTAAAATTCTTGTTTTGCGACAAAATGTCTCCCATGTAATGTGCGATGAATTATTTTGTTGGACCCCCTATGTTAACAGGATCGTTCAAAAGCCTCTTGACAACCCCAGACTCGTGAGTGCATTTCAGTCATGAGGCAAATGAGGGATCTTGGGTGTCGCGTTTCTTTAAACTCGCGTGATGAGCTTGTTAGGGGAGCACAAAACGCAATCTTGAATGAAGGCAGATCACTTGTAAGACAGTCACTTTTTGTGTGCCACTCCAGTTTTCAAGGAAAGGCGGAAAGGCGGAAAGACGGAAAGACAGAAAGCCAAATTTGTTTCCGCCTATGTGGCAATTTTTCTCACATTCGGCCGACCGCTCTGCACAAAGCGTGGGATGTGAAAAATTGTTGCAAATCTCCCGTCACAATTACTCTTATTACTGGCGGGCTAGGATGCCGGGACACTATTCTGTCACAGTGCTAATCAGGGCTCAATTGACTTTGGAGCAATAGAAAACTTTAAAAATATCGAACGGAAGGGAGGTTGTTGCAGGCAACTTCACACGTGCCGCTGTCAATAATTCGAAGTGGTTCATAAAGAGGTCAAGAGACAGCCGGATTCGTTAATTTTTTCCAACGGGCGGAAATCTTAATTTCATTCGTTTTCGGGAGTGGAATAAAGCACTCCAGTAGGCAGTGTTAGAGTATGCAAGGAATTAACGAACTGTATGCTCTCGCTATCCATGGCAAATGCCGAGATTCAACAGAGGTTTTTCCCCTCTCTAATGAGCCATTTATAGGCTTACAGGGTAGATGTGAAGAGGAGAGGTGTCTAATGTTTTTGCGAGGTGTTCCTGATACCGAAATTTTAAAAAAATGCAACGAAGCCGTGTTTTTTTTTTTGAAAAATTGCACTTTTCTGGTTTCGTGGGCCATGGGTCCCCAAAAAGGTCCATGGGATGATCAAAAAATTAATGCTCATCCAAGGTTTTGAAAGTTACTGAATTTCCCCGTGCCAATAAAACAATTTTAAGGATACGAGTGATATTTAAACAAAATGCTGCATTAACGTTTTGCGGGGCCCCAAAAATCCCTATACCGAAAAGAAAAAGTTCAGAATTTTAAAATTCACAGATTTCATTTCCATTCAAATAGAAACAAGAATGTGTGCAATTTTTGTGTTCCAATTTCATAAAGTCCTCCAAAGGTCCAAGAAATGACCCCGGATGAATGGGGCATTTTATTTTCACGAAAACGTTGCCAAATCCATTTTGTTTCCATTGCTATATGTTGTCATTTGAAAACTTCGTCAACCTCAATGACCTTTGTAGGCCCATATAAAACCAGAATGGCGCATTTTTCAAATACTCCCAAATTTCGTTTGTTCTGGTGAATGAACACCACGCGAAGGTACCTTTTGACATGCTCTTTTCGGCTCACTCTATATCAAAACAGCCGGTATTCTTGAAATAATTGAGAGTATATCTTTTGCGTATCTGCAACTTGAGCTCGATCAGTAGATGTGTTTTTGTTGCCAATTGAGATGGACATGTCTCGTACATGGACGTGTCTCGTACATGGACATGTCTCGTACAATATTGAAAATGTTCATTGAATTTTGTATTTCGCTGCTGCCTGCTGCGGGGAAATGCCGCAATGTGTAGTACACAACTCAAAACCTCCAGACAGCAATGAATCTTATCGTGGCTCCACGGGAGGTGCGGGGGTGAAATTGGCCATCCCGCATGAGCTCGCTTCAGTCACGCGTGAGCTCGGCGGAACTGCTGCACGAAATTTCACCTGATCCATCTCATTTTTCGGAAGTCATCGCCGCTGTTCTTGGCTGCATGAACATGGATAATATCCGCTTATCCGCTCGCATGCGGCAGCAGTGAAGGCGAAAGATAAAATGGCCAATATCAGAAACAAGCAACCGATAATCGACTTCTCTCAGAAGAAAGGAAAACCAAAGATTAGCGAAATGTCTTTTGTATTACGAAACGAACTTCAGAAAACGTTTTCGAATTTCGATTATGTTGGGCATCGCGCAAAATGAAGAAACAAACACAAAAACCAAAAAAAAAAACGGGAAGAAATTAAAACGAAAACTTTCAGAAACTTGTTGAAAAAACAATGCAGATTGGATGGGAGGGATGCATGAATTCAATGATTAAAAACGCCCGAAGAAAAGACTTTTGCACCATGCATACATATTTGTGCAGCTGGGGGCTCTCCTATCTCGTCTGGGTGTTGCAACAATATGTGGGCCTGCTTCTTCTCACGGGACCGGTGACTGGGGCAGAACGAACTGAGGCAGAAGTGGACTGAGGCAGAATTTTTGCATTTTTGGAGGCTGATTTTCTAAATTTCTCCGGGTTAGGTTAGGTCAGGTTAGGTTTCGTTATGTTAGGACAGGTGTAAGCTACCACCTCCATGCAAAAACTCCCTCCAAAACTCCCTCCTTTGTCCAATTCTACCTCAGTCCATTTCTGCCTCAGTCCAATTCTGCCTCAGTCCGTTCTATCCCAGTCCCCCGATCCCTTCTCACTTTATACCTATAGCGTGGACAAATTGGTTTATCACCACCTGGATCTTTGCAAAAAGTGGTTGTTCCTGCTTCCAGGATATTTCCGGAACAACCCTTGCACCCTTCAGAAAACAATTTGGAGACGAACCACCCGAAGGCCCATCCCGTTAAGTGCCCACATTGTCCTTTTCTCCACCACGTGTTGGTATACTCGATGCTTTTCAATCGATACGGTGAGGGAAGAAAGCTTTCCCCATAGTCTATGTCTGGCTATTGGCATTTTGCTGCCTCGGCTCTTCGGGAGCGTTTGTCCGCCGTCCCTGGAATCTCGAACCCGCGCATTTTACCATCGGGTGATGAACAAACCGGAGAAATCAGGGATAACCTTTGGCTTTGAAGTTTCCACTCCAGAATATTTTCTGTTTTGCCCGAATTTATCCATACCAACTCTGGAAAATTTTTAAATGTCCGCCCAGTGTCTGAAGCTCATTTGAAACTGTGTCTGCCCTGATGATTCAAACTGTTGCGCAACCCCGATTTGCATGCAGACTGGCCAGCATGCAGTCTGCTGCAGACTGCAGGCTGGCCACTGTCAGGCACAGCGGCACACTTAGGCCTATCTGCGATGCTGACAACATGCCCAGATTCCTGATTAATTTCGCCTCCTGCACACCACGATACCAACGTGAGATGTGCTGGTGCTACCATATCAGCACCCGGAAAGTCGAAGCGGAACGTGCGCGTTAATCGATGCTCGTTAATCAGGATACCTTCGTGCAATTTTATTCGATTTGCAACCAGAACAAATGCTATCGATTTCCTGCGTACACATTCTCGGGGCCAGGTCTCCTCCCCCGCAGGACGAAACCACGTCCAGGAGTAAAATTTAACCGCAAGCCCGATTGGACGGTGCATGTTCAACTGGTGACTGCTCAAGCCAATAGGGCCCTCTATTTTGTGAAGCGCAATCACTGGAAATGGCTGAAGGATACCGGGGGCTCGCCTGTATTAGTCTTGTAAAGCCGGTCTTGGAGTATGCTGTAACGATCTGGGATCCGTGGATTGCCTCACATGTTGCAGCGGTAGAAAAGATTCAGCGTAATAGAGTAGCTAGCTTTGTTTTGTGGGACGATAGACTCCAGAGTAACGAGAAGCACGATCAATATGAAATTGTTGCTGGGCTGGAAAATCCTGCGTGACAGAACAAAACGTTTTCATCTGTCCGAGCTACTTCAGATTCTCGGTAAGATATGGAGGGTGTGGAGATAGACAGATATGTACTTCTTCTAATCTTACCACCGACTTCTCTATCTCGTAATTATCACAGCCGCAACGCAAGGTACGTTCGAGGCCCTTCAAGGGTCTGGGAAAATCTCCTTTCTTGGGTTGATTCATAACTGAGTGGAACTCTCCTTTGAGCTCCAAGCTCCCTTGCCATTGAATCACGAACCACCAAATGCGAATCTCATGGTGTTTTTGGCTTTTGCGGCGCACATTGCCATTGAATCACGAAATTTTTTTGCGTGGATTAGTTGCTGACATTGCTCCGTGATTCATCTCCGAGCACACTGGGCAGGTTTCTCTTTGTTCGCGTTGGCAGTGAGGTTTTGTCCCCATTTACTCGACAAAAAAACGTAGCCATTGTTCTCGACCAATCATCGATTATTGGGACATTTTAAAATGCTGCCTTTTTTCTCTTTCTGATCACCAGGTTTTTCGTCTGATTGTTCAGATCACAGATCGCCGAGGCCTTTGCTTTTGTTCGATTTCACCTACAGGTGTCGACGTCTGTCCTTTCATCTTATCAGCCGTCACTTTGACTTGAGTTTGGTGTTTCGCAACGCCGGGTTTTTAATTGTTCGGGCCCGTGGTGTCAGGTGTGCCACCGCGGGCCATTCTTTCACAGCCATTTCTGCGCTGTTCTCTCCTTGTTTGACTTTTTTTAAACACCACAATGTCAGTTGAAACCAGCTGGTTGCAGACATTTTAATTTAAATCCATTCGAATGACGTTGTATCTCGTCTCTCTCTCTGTGCGACGGGGCCACGTGCGAATGCTGCTCTCAACAGGTACGAAAATGCGTGCATGCGCGCAGTCACAGATTTGGTAAATTTCGCACCTGCGGCAAATGGGGACCACGATGTGTGATGTGAACTGGGGCAAGTGAGAAATCAGCGGATCGTTTCCTTGTGGCTGCCAACAAGTACAGTGCAAATTAATTGTACTTTATGGTCAATGAATAGGCCCTAATCCATCGCAATTCTAATGACTCTAAACAATTCTGAAACAATGCATTTAAAAAGTTCGCGACTTCCAGAAAACCAATGAATTTTTTCACAAAAATCGTGCCATCTGGTTTAATTCATCTATGGTCTGGTGTTTTCATGCCTGGTTTTGAAGACACTCCAAGGTCATCATTTATAATTTTATACTGTAGATACATTTTTATTAGAATTTATCAAGCACCATATTACAGAAATGTGATTTCTTTGCATGCAAACTGGCCCTGAGGGCAATTTGACCGTTTTGACTTGATCTGGCAATTCTGTTTGAAATCGACAACTGTCGTCGCCATATGCATTGTTCTCAATTTTGGTCCAAATTGGCTGCCTGCTCGGCGAAGACGTGAATGGGCGCTCACAGCATACAGTGCGGACGTCGGTTTTGCTGTGACTAAGAGGTTGTTGCCAGAGGGAAGTGTGCATCGAAATTCATATTTGACAGATTGGAAGCCATCACATGACGCAGGTTGACGCCGACCTTTAGGTATAGTATTCCTGCTGCGCCAGGGCCTTCATGGCGCCATCTTATTAGGCAGGATTTCCCACGTCAATTCCCAAAATTGGTCACTCCATCTGAATAGAAATGTCGTCACCAACTTCAGTCAACGTCCACATTGTATCTCAATTGGCCGCCCATTTCGAGTCCCATCTTTACCTATTTTTTCTGGGTAAAATGGTGGCCATTATTATGTCTCTCCAAGCAGTCGAAAATTCCTCACCACCTTTCGAAAATCGTGACTGCGGATTCCAGGCATTTTCGAATCGAAAGCGAATTGCGAACCACGAAACTGTGCGCATAGGTAGGTATATTTGCGCGTTTTCCCCGGAATTGAAGAACAATTGCATAAGGGGGGGATGAGAATGCAACGAGCAGCTTGGGGTCAAAGCTCACTTTTTCTGTTTGCTGGTAAAATTCCCCCAACAATGTTTCTTAGCTCACAATTGCGAATTCTTTAGCGATCTCAGTCAAAAAATCTATCTGCAACAATATGATTCCACTGCAATGCAATGCATAACACTCCACGTGGACAATGAACTCAGAAGATCTGAGTTTGTTGTTTGAAACGATCACCGAATCAAACGCTTAGAAGCAAAAATAAAAATTATTTCTAACTTGGATAAACTTTGATGATTAATTGGAATCGAAACCCTTTGACTCACGACTCAAAACTTCACTTGACCAGGAACTCCTTGACCAAGGTGATGCCGAGCTGGTCAGGGGCAGGTTGGAGCATGGTGATGTAGACCAATTCTCAAAACATTCCTTGGAAGTGAAAGGTCAACAGACTAACACCAATGTGGAAGTTGAATTATATATTGCTGGGCCTATTCCCCTGCATCCCCCTTTCTTTCTTTTGCATTTCTTACTAACTGACTTGATGTGGCTTAATCTTTTCAACCGGAAACCACAATCCAAGGTAATTGCACTCCATGGTAAAACCCACCACCGGAATCCACTCTCATAGGAGAACCCCATCAGTGCAAACTAATATTTTCGCTAATTTCTATTAACAACTGCTGAGACTTTGGCCCATTATGACTGTGGCCGAATGCCAACTTTCCTTTTTCTGTGACCGCGGTATCCCCCCCGATCTGTCCCAATCATCTCTAATAACACAATCAGCGAACCCCCGTCCCAGATTCGCATTACAACAAATTTCCATATAGATTTTGCACATTGTTTGATTGTGAGTACATAACATCCACACAAGTAAAATTAGCCGACAGCCAGTTTTGTACGTCACGTTTTTGTAAACGTACAAAACCGTTTTGTACGTGAGTTTTGTACGCACGTACAAAACTGCTCGCCTTCTTCTTATTTGACTTTTATCTCGCTTTGTAGCGTACAAAACTACTCAATTTGTTTTTTTAACTATTTGCATAGCACATTGTTTCGGTGGCCACTCTTCATTTCTCTGATGTTACAAGCTCGTATTCTGTTCCGTGAAATTGCAGGCCACCCATAAATTTTTATGTTGCCTGATGCGGTTCCTACATGAAGAAAGTGATCTGATGGTCTCTCACAGTCAAATATTGGATCTGCACTTTGCAGCTTTTTAATTTTATTTTTGTCAGTTTTACCAAAACGGGAGCCATTTCCCTTTAAATGCCTTTTTCGTTGGTGGGAGCACTCCATTTGGCCGGCCGATAGTTTTCATTTTCTCTCGATGTGAACCGTCCCTGAGTGGAACTACCTCTCAGGGCGAGTTTTTCAACAACCACTGAGTGTCCCTCTCTTGCAGGATAGGCTCCGTGCCACTTGAAGGTGTCATCCTTCTGGGGAATTGTTGCTACAACACTTGGGCATTCATCCTCCTTACAGGATTGGTTTTAAACAAACCATCGCATGAACTTGTTCTTGTATCTAATTGATTATACGACTTGGAACATGTTCTTGAAAATGCAGCTCTCCGTTTCCTTATTTTATTGTATCCGTATCTCTGTATTTCAGGTTTTCTTGAAAAATTATCGATAGGAGGAAACTCCGAAAATAGAGAATATCAATCAATCATAATCAAGCAATGTGTGAGTAGCATTTTCTCCATCGACTTTCCGCTGCTAGCGCGAGAAAAGTCTCTTGACGAACCCAGTTGAGAGATTGCAGTTTTGGGGCAATTGAGGGATCTTACAGTTGTCGCTCTTCTTTTAATTTGCCTGCAGAACTTGTGAAAACGCACACAACGTAATCTGGTGAATCTGAAAAATGTGCAAATATCAACACAACGAATTTGCAATGCTGAAATTAGAATGGGTTGTCAAGAAACTTCTGAAAGAACCCGGCACATTTTCGAAGTTCATTTTGCAGACAATGAACAGATAACAGCACGCAGACCATGTTCAGCAAAGTGTAAGCGATACATTCGCTGTTGGAGAAATACTCGGGGAGGCCTGGTAAACGGACGTGGATCAAAATAAATAAACTGTCCTCAACTTATCCAAAAATTTCCATCGGCGATTTGTGCCCTCTGCGGGGACTGTCCTCCGCTGAATGCAGAGTTCAATGTGATGGACAATTCAGCTGAAGAAGGAAAAGTGGTATCAACAAGGCAATTTTCCCAGGCTGTCATTTTTCCATCATTCGAAGCATCCGTCTTGGCACAGTTCATTGCAAGAATGTCATGCGACTTCAGACTCACATTTTCGCTTCCCGCTGCATGCGATGCGATGAGGCGGCGGTGGCGGTGGCCACGGGAAAGGGAGGACTGGCGGATGCCTTCGTAATTCACTTTCGCAATAATTCACCGTGAATAATTGCCAACGCTGCTGTGCTTTGCGATGCACGCAGAAATAAAATTCTTCGGTCGTCTATCCTCGTGGAGCCTTTTTCTGAGATGATGACCCGGCAGAAAAATGAGCAGGCTCAGAAAAATTCCGGAAAATGTGAAAGCGAATGCGCAAAAATGTGCTCCAGTTTTAAAGGTACCAACAATGTTTGCTGTTTCTGCACTGAGGCCCGGCTCGCCGAAAAATTGAAATTCAGATTGCTTGCAACGAAAAGCTTGGCACCAGCCAAATTAATGGAAGTCGACCCAAAAAAGGAGACAGTATGAAGAATCGAGCAGATCTGATACGCAATGTTTGCCTTCGTGCAACATTGGTTCCGTTCAGAAAAGGGAAAGATCGGCGAACGTTTTCGATGCTCAAAAATATCTAATTGCTCCCAAGCACAACGGTTGATTTGCATTGTTGGGAATTATATTTTCAGTTCTCGTATGATTGCGAGAGAAATCTGTGTCCAACCTGCCGAGCAAAATATTGTCTGAGATCCTCTGCGATCTTTCCACGGTGGAAATAAACCTTCTCACATCAGGGGGAAATTACCACCGAAGTAGTTATTCCACTGGGCCCTCCCTCCTCCCCACTGCTTTTGACTTGCTTGTTCCACCGAATGAATGAAACTCAGTAGGTACCTCACGATGGCATCCTTTGCCATATTTATTTTGTCAAACACAAAACTTGAAATTGATTTCTCGCATGTCCAGATATTCCTTGTCAACTGCCGTTGCCTTTGCCTCAATTATTAATTCATTTCGTGGTCATTCTTCATTCGTGCATGATTTGAAGTTAACAGTCAAAATTGCTCTTGCGTGCGAGCACCGCTGTTTTTCATTGTTGAAAGATGTCATGCAGCGGGAAAAACACACAATACGACGGGAAACTGTTGATTTCGTTTTGCCGCCTTTCATGATTCCGTTTTTCTTCTTTTCAGGTATTTTTTCCTCTTATGAGCCTCCTGAAAAAACACGTTCCCCACCCAACAAAAAGATCAGAATGAAGTACAGGCGTTGATGAAAAGATTTTACCGACAATGCAGCAGTTTGTGTGAAGCGCAGGCGGGACTATGGCAGATCAGCTGGTTGTTTTGAAGTTCGCTTCGGTGGATAACAGTGGGTGCAGTGATCTGAAGATCGGCAATAATTGGACAGCAAAATGGTGCAAATTGTCGGGGTGGCCGGCTCACTGGCCCTACAATAGCTGACCCAATCCCAGATTGTTCCAAATGGACGGCAAATCTTGAAAAATACAAAGAGAAACGCTTGAGATGCTTGGACGACGTCGGGGTTTGTGCCGACTGAAACGTTGTCTATGGCCGATTTTGTTCTCGTTTTGAAACCGTTGTCCCCATCTGGTTTCCGCTGAATTTGTTTCAAGGAAAAAAGCGCCTTCGAATTTATATTCCACCCTGTACCATCACCTGTTATTTTATGAGTTCAATTTTCAATCAAGATTGTGCACACCTGTGCACACCGCACAATTTTTGCTCTTTGGATTCAGCGTTTTTCTTCAATCTCTCCGTGACAACGGAAGTGTCCCTATCCACATTAAAAAAAAAACTTTTTTTAATGGAGAAAGAAAATTGTTGTTCTGTCCCTGAATATATTTTTCAGAATGCAAAGGAGTTGGATTCCGTTTTATACATGCAGCCACAGAACAATCCCATGATGAAGAACGCTTGTCTCATTTGAATCAGGTCCCTTCCTGGGTCTAAATCTAAAACGTTTCCGTTTTAGACATTTTCCTTTGACATCTGTCTCTTCGAAATTCCTCTTGACAGCATCAGATCGATCGTCGCTGAAACTAGCATCGGAAAAGACATTGCTGAGAAAATGTGTTTATTCGTACTCGAAGCAAGGAACTGGTTCTCACAACCCACACAATAGCGAAATTCCGAGGCTTTCAAAGAACATGACAAACAGGGCAGAAGTGCGAAAAGTGTTTCTGAGTAAACAGAAGTGCGAGAAAGTTTAAATCGGTTTTTATGTTGTTTCTCCCGAGAGCACCAAATAGAAGGAAAACCAATTGGCGGTCAACAAGGCGCAGGTTGATTCTTTCTGAACCGAATTTCGCAAGACGACTTTTGTGAGATGGGAGTCAACCAAGAGCTGAAGTAGCCCACAAATGTCTCGATTCATGATGCCTGCCACCTAAATGCAAATGCCACCAAATCCTATTGGGTGGTTTACATTATTGTTGATTGAAGACCTCCCTATTGGCAGTTAGTTGTTTTACTGGAGCTACACTCTATGTTTTAACATGGGCTTAGATAGGAAGTGTTCTTTTAAGAACATTTATGGAACACTCAGTGTGTTCCAAATCTGTGACATTCCTGTCATAGATTTGGAACACATGAACGATTTGGAACACCTTATGTGTTCCTCAGTGTGTTCCAATAACAGACCAAGCATTCTGAAAAGAACACTTCCTATCTGAGCCCATGTTAAAATATAGTGTTCCAAACTGAACTTTGTGTTTAGAGTCTTCACAAAGTAAGTATTCTCGTACTCATAGCCCAGCATTGTTCATGGCTGCGAATATAACCGAAATCTTTGGAGGAACTCTAAAAATAATGCATCACCCCGTCCGTCTTACACATCACGTCCCTGCGGTTAAAACGTGCATCAACATTATGACTTAAGGGTTTTCAGAAAACTGCATCATTGCATCAGGAATATAGGCTTTACGTGAAAAACGTTGAGGTAATTTACGGTTTTCTAAATGTGGTCTGCAGAAGAGTGATTTCCCAATGAAGCAACTGCAGAACTGGACCGTGGCGGATGCCCACTGCCGGCTGCAGCAACCTGCCAAAGCATCAATCACTGCGGTCATTTCCACGCATGAGAAAGCGCAGTAGGCGCACCTATAAATGCATCTTTCACCTCTCCTGCGCCCTACAATTAAAGTGTCATTTCATGCTGCGGACACTCTGTGGACATAGCAACAGAGTAAAAATGCAGACTTTCAACTTGCAAGTGTGATCGCATTAGTTGTAGATTTTCACCCCGATTCTGTGATTTTCAGTCATGTAAGCGTGCCGCTCCGGTGCCAACAAGAAAAAAAGGAAAAAGTTTAATTTCTGTGGAATGGAGTGTTCTTGTCAAAAAACAAAAACAAAATAATCACCCCTTTGCTCCTGTATGCGTGTCAAAGATACTGCATTTATCACGGCATCGTTTTATTCGCGCGAGAAGGGTCAACAATGTGTTTCGGTCGCACTTCACTGCAGGCCGCATGAATGAGCCAATGAGGCCCCGTGCTTTGGTCTTGCTTTTTGTTTCAAGGTTTGTTGTTTTTGAGCTGCGCGTTGTCCATTCCTGCAAGATGCACGTGCGAAGCTGCGGTTGACTGAAGCCATTTCTGCTCCTTGATCTAATGGCATCATTTTCAACACCACATTTCGGCCGTAATCTTGGCTTGAACATCACTGAATGTATATCTGCTACTGAATGTATATCTGCTCTTCAAGGATGGCCCGCCATTATTGCACTATTTGCAGAGCGCGACATCAAAGAATTTGAATGGCCTTTGTCTTGTCTGCTCGTATTTGTTGACGATGATGTAGTTCATCCACGTTTGTTTGCAGGATTCTTCCAATAACACTAAGCATTACACCAGAAGTGACTATTTTAATGACTTATGAAGTGCAGGAAGTTCATGGAAGCAGAAAGAAATTTGATTGGAGAAACGTTCTTCGTTTAGAAAGTACAAACGAAAATTGGGTGAACAAGCTATTTTCGAAGTTCCACCATTTTTTCGCCAGAAATCAACATTTTCAGAGCAAATGCGAATTGCCTGGATGTTTTGCAGATGGTATAGAATGTTGTTCCGGAAAATAAAAAATTGACACCAAGGTTTCAACAGCTGCGGCCGTCCGTGAAAAAGTGTGTCCGGAGTTTATCACGAATCCAAGCACAACGTTTTTTTTTTTTTTGGTTTTTATCTGCTGATAAGGCCAACTCCACAGTTGTTGTCTGCTGCCCGCAGGCCAACTCTATACACTTATCATATAGGCATCAAATCTATTGTCACAGAAGGCCCATTATCACGAATCAATGTCACCGAATGGCCAACAGCGTTTCCACGACATTTACGTGTATTTTCAACTTATCGATTCGAATGTTTCTGCGAATATCTCCAATTCGAAGCATTCTGAGTCGACTCTTCCAGCTCCGAATTTTTGGGAAACACAGGCGTCAGAATATGAATTTGTCAACCACGTCTTTGGCGAAGGTTTGGAAGCAAAGCGGAATCGGATCAAACCGATTCGAAAAAGGCCCAACAAAATCGATTCGGAATAAGCTGAATGCAGTCATCGAGTTTTTTTAAAAATATGTTTCGTTCTTAGTTTTTTGTCCACCGTTTTCGAGACGAAACCAGAAGTGAACAACACATCAAGAAATGCAAATACGAAGCCAAACATACTCGTATCATACGTTTCGCCAAAAATATTGGTTCACAAAAATTGTATTTTTGTGCTGAAAAAGTTTTGTGCTGAAAACTGCGCATGTAAAAATTGCGACCGTTCAGATTTTGGCAAAAACTCTGCTGCAGAAATTGAAGATCCTCACTTGTAACCAAGGTCAAAATCTGACACCTCTTGAGCGCTTTGTTTAAAAAGAAAGAAAATTTCGGGGGCAACAGTTAAATGGGAAAAACACAGGTATGGGCACCTTAATTCCGCCACTATACATTGAGAGATGCGTTTTTCAAAGTCTCAATTTTGTGGCCTGACGTTTAGAGCTTGAGATGTTGTTCTCTACATTCCTTTTGTATGTCTTTTTTTTTGTTTTAAACTTCGTCATACGGAAAATCTGAGACAGTCCATTTTTTGTTCTTCTGCCAAATTTTCTGTTGTGCATGATATCCAACCGTTGGCATCGGACAACATAGATTTGATCTTGCCTGTTGTTTAAATTTGTGATATTCTTTCAAGATGGTGCTCCACCCATTCTGATGTCTCGTTTGGTCTGGAGAGTTCCCAGCAACATGTGCCAATCCGGTTTAACAGTATTTTTTAATCTCCGATAAACCGAACCATGAGTTTTCGGAAAAATCTTGGAACCACCGCGAACCATCACACGCTTTGGTTTTCGCTCCCGTTATGTTCACACGCGTTTGGTTAACCGATTTTCGCAGACTTTTGCATCGAGGTGGTGCAAGCCTGCCAACCAGCCACCTGTCGACAAAACACGGGACTAAAGTGTCGTTTGCGTTTTTCTGTTTGATTTTCGTTTAGCATTTGCTGCCATTTGCTGTTGTTATTTTCGCGATGACCGCAACGACCGATGAAGGAGCGCAGGTCCTTCTTGAGTTCAGCTGTCCGTGAAATTGGCATAACTGTGATCCGTTCGTTCCAGGTTCAAAAGGGTGTTTCATTTATCCTGTTCCTCGGGTTCCTCCCTCTCTCCCTCAAGTTGGCTCCGTTCCGTTTTGGTCGCATGAAGCATGGTACAAAGCGTCCGATAAATAAATTCTTGCATGGGAAGCTGAGGGTATTTCTCCGCAAAAGGGTGAAACAGTTTAATTTCGTTCGCTGCAACCCGCGATACTCCTCATGGGACAAAATACCCGAAGACACTTCTGTCGCATTATGTTAAAAGCCAGAAAATATCGCATGTTCAGAATTGCCAATGCGAAGGGACATCTCAGTGTTTTGGTAAAAAATCCATTCAAAACCTAAAAAGAGTCGTCCTGGATTAAACCATAAGAGACAGCAAACGGAGGAGAGTCTTTCAAGTGAGCATAATCTGATTTTGCGACAACACTAAATTTGCCGTATAGAAATACGCTGATACCTATTACCATATTCGACGCGGACAGAAAAGGCCTACTTTGAAGAGAAAAACAGCCGAAAACACGATTTAGAGCCAAGTCCAAAAACGATAATCCTGTAGGTTTAAATCGAGCACACTATAACATAGGATCATGATGCTTAGCAGCAAAGGGTTATGCGCAAAACCTGCAGAATAGCAACTGTTTTTCATCGTTTTTATGAATCACCCTGTGCATTATGTATTATGAGAAGAAGAAATTGCGTCCGAACAGGCAACGAAAACAGCTATTTCTCTCACCGCGCTTGCAGCTGATTTTGAAAAATAAAGCATTTCAAAACGGACAAGTTAAATTTCCCACCCTTAGTTTATCTTACGGACCCCAGAAACGTGACCAAAATCAATTTCATGTGTTACTACTTGTCAATTAGCAACGCGAGTCGAGTGTGCACCGGGCGTTGTCACGACGCCTCACATTCGTGCGGTTTTTCGCTGTTCGCTGTGTTTCTGGAGGAAAACCACCAGATGAAAAAATTGCGAACACCGTTGTTGCCAATTTTGAAAAAAAAACAAAGCTTTTTTGCAGAGAAAACAGCCATAAAATGACTCTAAAATTTTTATGCGAGCTTGAGAACTATAACCTCTGCACTGAAGAACATCGTTTCCTGAACAGACAGCATCATGCACTCTCATAACTGTGTTTTGCGAATGCCATATGCTTGAACTGACTCAAAATGCGCTCAGTTGAGCTCTTTGCGAGCAGGTGGTTACATGCACTAAAACTCAGCAAGCGATTCCATAAAAACTTCCCGCGATCCCACCAAGGTGGCGTCTTCCTGACAGAAATATCGCAAGGAACCAACCGCTGTCCATCATGGGCTTGATGCCCGGCTATAGGAACCACAGTCGTGTAAGATAGCTACAAGTTTTCTTCCAACCCTTCAAGACTTAAGTCCGATTTTTAAGACGTGACCTGGCTGAGACTCGACTTGAGTCATTTGCTGTATTGTTGATTGCTGCATGAGATGATATCGCACGGCTGCCACGTGTGCCATCTCAGCAATCAACAAAACAGCTATGACTCTTATCGAGTCTCAGCCAGGTCACGTCTAAGAATCTGACCTATAGTAATCTTCCTTCCAAAATCTCAAGTTATATCTTATTTCAAGAAGTGCACTTTCGGATTTTGTTCTTGA